>JAQZBX010092854.1:0-12223 GCA_029593785.1 Cabassous unicinctus
CATATGTTATTTGCTTCTTGTTGCCTAGTTGTTCTTACACTTTCCTCCAACTATCTCTGGGCTGTTTTTTTTCTTTCTTTCTTTTTTTTTTTTTTCCTTTTACTACCTTAACTATGTCATACCACTGCCTTCTTTCCTCCATGATTTCAGATGAGAAATCAGCACTCAAATTTATTGAGTTTCTCTTGTATGTGTTGGTTCTCTTTTCTCTTGCTGCCTTCAGTATTTTCTCTTTGTCTTGAGCATTGGACAGTTTGACAAGTATAAATCTTGGAGTAGGCCTGTTGGGATTTATACTGTTTGGGGTGCACTGCACTTCCTGGATATGTATATCCATCTCTCTCAATAAGATTGGGAAGTTTTGAGCCATTATTTCATCCAACAGTCCTTCTGTATGCTTTCCCTTCTCTTCTCCCTCTGGGATCCTTAAAATGCATATGTTTCTGTGTTTTGCATTATCTTTCCAATCCCTAAGACCCTGCTGGATTTTTTCTAACTTTTTATCTATCAATTTTACTATCTGTTTGATTCCATACATACTGTCTTCAACATTACTAATTCTTTCCTCTGCCTTTTCAAATCTGCTGTTGTGTGTGTCCAATGTCTGTTTGATTTCTTGGATTGTGCCATTCATCCCCATCATATCTGTTATCTTTTTATGTACGTTTCCAATTTCTTCAGTATGTTCTCCCAGTGTCTTCTTAATATCCTTAATCTCTTCTTTCACTTCATTAATTTGGTCCATGAAAATTGTTTGGACAGCTTTGATTAATTGTTCAATATTCTGCATCTCTTCCTGGTTTTTGGTTTGTTCATTAGACTGGGCCATGTATTCTTGTTTCTTGGTATGGTTAGAGTTTTTTGTTGGTGTCTGGTCATCTTTTTATTTTGATGGATTTATTCAGTTGATTAGATTCTCTCTCAACAATAGGGTTTTATTTAGATGCTGTTTTTTTGTGTGTGTGTGATTAGTTTTCTCTTTGACCCTTTATTCATCTTTTTCTATTTCCTTGCTGTTTATTATGTTCCCTTGAAGGAAAAAGATTAGGGCCAGAGAAAGCAAACGAGGTAAGAAAAGAAAAAGGATAATAGTAATAATAATAGTAAGACAGGAGTAGATCTATGTATGACTGAGGAAAATGAATATTTAACTCAAGTAAGCAGTAATAGGAATAAAAAACTGGTGTACCTACAATGAAATGGGAAACCAAATGGAGAAAAATATATAGAATGAATGAAAGGGCCAGAATGATGAGAAGAGAAGGAAAGAAAAAAGTAAGGAACAAAGGCATAAAAGTTAATAAAAGAAAGAAAATAGGATATATGATATAGATATAAAAACCAAAATAATTGAGCACTAAATAAAGAGAGGTGTAATCTAAGAACAAACAGAAAGCAGAAGATCGAAAGATGAAGGAAGGAAAAGATACAGTATTGGTAGACAAAATTAGTATACACAGAAAAGAGGAAATCAAAAAGAGGAATCAGAGCAAACAAGAAAGAAGGCAGCAGCATCTAATTAAATAGAAAAAAGGGGTGTGGAGAAACAGGAAAGAAAAACAAGAAAACAAAAGACAAACACACAAGCAAGCAGTCAAGCAAAAACTAAGGAAGGACAGCCTTCCCTCTTCGTCCCTTGTGGAGCTTCTCAGTCTGCCTGTGTTCATCAATCAATTGCCCTTCAGCCTTCCCTCTGCAGGTTTTGAAGTAGGTTTTAGGAATTAAAGTACGTTAAATTTTTATAGAAAGTAACCTTTTTTTAGGAAAAATAAGAGACCCATTAGAAGATAATACAAAAATAATGTCTGTTTTCCCTGTCCTAAAGTTTCAGCTGGATGTTTGATAATCCTTGTGGATCAGTAGTGAAAGAAGAGCCAGGAATCAAACTAGGGACCTTGTATATTAAAGAGGACCTTGTATATTAAAGTTTAGCTCCTCCACTGAGCTAAACTTTCTCATTGGGTCAGTTAGCTCTTCAGAATTCTCCCTCATTACTTTCCCTTGGGCAGGTGGACTCTTTGAAGTTGGATAAATTCCTGATGATTAGGAGTCTGTCCCTGCCCTCTTTTTGTTCTTATTGCTTTCTCTCACAGGGAAGCAGAATGCAATAGCTTATGTTAGCAGATTCTCCCTCACTTCTCTCTGTCAGGATAAGATCTCTTTTGAAATTCAAATGGGACCTTGTTGACTGAACTCACTGCAAAGAAATGACTCTCAACCCTCCTCCAGACCACTCTTTCCTCCCAAGGGACCCTAGATAGGCTCTTGGAAGCTTATTAAGTGCTTCCTTCTGCCTGCTTTATATAGGGGGGTTGAAATTTTGAACAGTTTTCTGCATGGGACTAGTTAATTGCCTGGATCTGCTCTCTTCAGGCAAATTTCCCCATCCCAGGGCTGTTAAGTAAATCAGCCTGCCTCAGCAGATTTGCCTCTCACTTCTTCATGCCACCTCAAGCCAGCTAGTATGATCCTCAAAGCTCAAAGGGGATCCAGGTAACCAAACTCCCAAAAAGGAAACCCTTTTCAACCATTCTCCAGGACCCTCCCACTTTTAGAGTACACTCCCTCCAATTGGGTGGCCAGCAGGACCCATGGCTCAGGGGTCACAGCAGCTTTACCTTGAGAGTGGGGCATAGCCTTCCTGCAGTTTCCGGCCTCAGATGCAAAAGCCTCAGGATTTTACCTTGAGGAGTTTATCTCTTTGTCCAGCTTTCTCTAGATTGATGCCCTGAAGCTTCCTTCTCTGTGGGGCCACCAAACAGCTCACTGCAGCAGGATCTTGACCCAATCAGCCATTTTTTGTGAGAGAGATGGTGAGTCCACACTTAAACTGACACTATGTTGCCTGGATCCCCTGCAATTACCAAATACAATGGTTTTAATATCTGAGCTAAATGAGGGAAAAGGTGTCTTAAGTAGCTGAACAACTCCAGGAAGGCCAATAATTGTTTTGGAGTTTGTGGTGTGTTTAAACATGATACTTTAACAACACTTAAGAGATTTTTAAAGCAGCAGAGACATTTCAGTTTATTCCAATTGTTTGCCCATCCCAGGCTCTTAAAACAAGATACCATTGTCTTTGATGCTTCTTTTAATTCTGAAAGAGAATTACTGGTTAACATAATTTCAATATAATGAAACAGGTTTGTAGCCAAAGTTTCCAGATCCTTTTCCACCAGGCCAAGACAGATGGCGTGGCCATGCATATAGTTTGGGAAAGCACGCTAAAATCCATTTTTGGCCTTCCCACTTGAAGGTCAGTGAAGGATGGCCTGACTTGAGGAGCTGCTAAAGAAAGCCTTAGCAAATTCTAACACAAAGTGACAGTGATATAACTGGGTACTAATTTCTAGTAATAAATTAGCATTGTTTGGGATTGCTGAATACAGCAGTAGTATTTTTTTTGTTTAATTCATGATAATCTATTGTCAGGCAGCACCTTGCAGCAACCCCCCATTGGCCACTCCCTTTATGTAGTCTCAGGGCTTCTTCATCAGCAGAGGTGGGGCAAATCAGATGATCAGCTAAAGCATGTGTTTCTTGATTCCCAGGTGGAGAGTTTGTCCCTGTGACAGATTCTAAACACGTCTTGTTCAACTTAAAATATATCAAATGAACATAACTATTTTATTACTTTATTTCCACTTTTACAATTTTCCCATGATTACATTAAATAACATTTATTTTATTTCAGCAGTACAGGAAAAAATATTTTCTCTATTATTTTATAAAAACCTAAAGTTCCAAACAAATCAAGATTATTTTACACCTACCACAACTTTAACATGCAGATTGAGGTGTCTTCTGACTGATTTCCTTGTTATGAAATTACATTTTGTTATTAACATCAATTCAGTTTCTATTTAATAATGACTTCCTGGAATTAGCCATTTAAATATTTCAGTTTAAACAATGCTTTTACAAACTTCATATAACTATCTATAACCACATAGACTGTAGTTACTACATATCAAGACAAAATTCACTTTTACAAAACACATTCCCTTACTTAATGCTACCTTCTACAATAACTTCTAAAACTTTCTGTATTCATTCAAGCTTTGTCTTATATATTTCCACCCTGATTTTAGGAAAACCAGCCATCTTTTCTTAGGACAAAAGACATTCCCTTAAACAAACTTTGCGTTGACTATAAATTCCCTTCCACAAAACTTTTATTTCTTTCTAAATCCATTTAAGTCTCATATTACTCATTCTGTTTTGTGAATGAAAATCTAGTCATATCAATTTAGGAAAAACAATTTTAAAAATGTGTTGAAAATTTCATTAGCCAAAATCTTTCAATATTCATCATCTTAAAGATTTAATGCATACAATGCTAATTTTTTATTAGTATCAATACTAATTTACCAATATAAATGCTTATTTAATTTTTGGCCATTTGAAAAAAGTTCTTTTAAAATTTTTCATTTGTTACTTTAATATTACAATCCAGACATATCAAAATATACACTGAACAAAGAGACAAACACAGAACAATTTAAGACACACCAAGAGAAACATAATTCTCATAAATATGAAACATAATTCTTACTCCAAGCTCTCCATCATTTCATATCTCTGATTTTTACTGCTTTTAAGGTCTCCTTTGGAGTCCATGTAGCTTGTAATATGCAAGCTGGTTCTTGGAAACACTTTTATTAGTAATCAGCCAAGTAAGAAAACTTGAGCAGTATAAATGTAGTTAAGCTCTAATTTAGCAGTTTATCAGACAGATATTTAACACATATATCCTGGATTACTACTCTTTAGGAGTACACTTATACACACTCAAAGTTCAGGAGTAAGCTACTGATTCAAAACTGAATGTTCTTTTTAACAAAATGATATAATTTCTGATGAAAATAAAATGCAGCTAAGATTGAAAACATTCTCAAAGTAACATCCCATTTAAACTTTTCTACAGTTTACACAAGTGTTATGGGCTTTCAGTTTTGTAATATATTTTTAAGTGAATATCTACAAAGGCTGCTAGCTATCCAGGTCCAATTAGAATTAACATGGAAACAAAACAAAGAACATTAATATTTCTAAGTTTTTCTACTTTTTTAGCAGTTTAATTCTATCAGGTCTCACTAGCCCACAGCCACATCATTCAGGCAGCATGCGATTTGCAGAGCTCCTGCCAGAGTTTTGTGCTTATCTAAGTTAACTCTTTAGCAGAATATTTTCTTACAAGCATGGTTTCATTGATAAGTGCCCTATTTCACATGCCTCCTTGTGTGAGATGCTATATCCATGATTTAGCCTTCCTTTGCACAAGTGACTTAACATGATTTAAAAGTTATTTTATAATTTCTACATCTGAACCACTATCTCTTACTTATCTAGCTGCTTAGAGAGAACTGTCAGATAATGGAGATTCCATTCTAATTTTAATTATTCCTTTAATCACTGCATTTTCACTTCAGTAGCTAATTGTTTACCTTTTTCTCTTGTAAAGCAGTGAGAAGTGGCCATGCAACAGCAGCACTCAGAGCACCTTGATCTTTTTTCTTTATATACATATCCTCAATGTTCTTTTCCAGCTGACCTTATCCCATGGGTGTATACAGGGCATCCCCTAAATCTTGAATAAGTACCCAATTCTCTGAGTTGAGAAAGGTAATATTGCATAGAGGAATGGGGCCACTGCAATATTTCCCCTGCAGTCTTCCCAATAAAGGGCAGAAATTCCCCTGCAGATTTCTTAATTAAAGGTGGGATTTCCCCCCACAGACTTCCCAATAAAGGGTGGGAACCCCATAGATTTACCTGTGACCAGCAGGCTCTACACGGCACTACTACCATTAGGAGTATCTGGAATATCCTGTCAAATACACCAATTGTAACACAGGAAAATATAACATTAAACAGGCTGTAGGCCATAGTTCACTCACCAATCAACTCCTGGCTGGCTCACAAATATGGTACCAGATTTAATCTAGGTTCTTGACTTATGCTACAGAAATGTATTTCAGAGCATTTTGGTTACTTAGGCCAGTAATTTATTAAGGTAAGGAAGGAAGAGAAATGGGAGAAAATAACAGGTCACAGTTCCCCAGTAGAGAGTAAGGGGCTGAACAGTGATACAAAGGGCTGATTTATAGTCTACATTTTCCCATTATAGATTATAAATGCCCAGGTTTTACTTGCATGCTATCTGTGCGGGGTGCACGATGAGAGCAGGGCACAGAAGTCAAGAGGAAGAGAGAGACCAGAAGCAGGAGCAGGAGGAGGAGCTATTTGATATTTGTGCCTGCTTTTTAAACCACTAATTATTCCACTCCTTTGCTAATGGCATGGTAGGAGTTCCAGATGTTTGCTGTTTTAACTGATAAACCCACCCATCAATCCCCCAGGAGGGCCCAATTTAAGGACCCGGAATTACATCCAAGGCTTCTCCTGACTCCTGGGAGAAATCTTGTGAGGGTCTTCCAGCAGCCATCTTTGAAGTATTGGTGTCCATGTGGACTTTCAGGTTCCAGTTCCAGCTATTGATTCCCTATATGAAGCCTGCTTCATTACCACACTGCTGCTCAGGGGATAGGAGATTAGAAAGTCATTACAGCAGAGTTGAATGGGTTAGTGTAGGAAACAGCCTCATACTTTAGAAGTTAAAGTTGAAAGCTTTACGTGGGTGTCCAGTTTCAGGAAAATGCTTACCACACTCTCAGCTCCATGAATAAAGATAAGGTTGCCAGCTAGTTAAACTGCCCCCTTTGCTCTATTTGACAAAATAAGGAGAGGGAGCAGGAAAGGGTATTAATTAACCCTTCAATACCTAAGATATGAACCTGCATTTCTTCAAAGTAAAAAGCAATTAGAATTTCATCCAGTAGTTTTTTCATGTGAAACAGTCAAATATGGGATGAAATGCTTGGAAATGCCTTAAATGGTGCTTTACAAATGCTTCCAGGTCCAATATAACATGATGTTAATAAGGTAAATAAGAAAAAAAGAAAATAAAAAATAAAAAAACAAGCAACTTGTGACCTGTCAGTATCATCATATCCTGTCAATATAAGAATTCTATGGTCTATTATTTTTAAAAAATACACTTAAAATAAAAATGAAGTGTAATAGTTTTCTAATTTCTTATTAATTTTCACTAAATAATTTTGTTTCTTATGAATAATTTAAACAGGAGACTTCATTACTTTGCTAATTTTATTAAAATTAATTTACTTTTCCCCCCACAATTTTGCATTATAAAGATGATTTTATTTTAGCATTTTTATTTGGGAGCATAAAATTCATTATTTGGCTACATTGTATGGAACTCATTTTGCTTACATTTTTTTACAACCTCTCATGATCTGAAGAATGATAATTATTAAGGATTTTTTCACATTTACCATAAATTTAACTCATATCAATAACTACTTTTTGTGTATCTCATACAGTTAGTTACTTGGCTCCTTCAAACAAATTAAGAATTTGCTGTCCATGGTGTTGATGATGGTGATATTCAGAGATGGCACTTATTGAATGTTTATCACAGCAAGGCTCTGTACAAACACTTGCATGCTCATTTCATTTACTGCTCTATCCAACCTCAAGGTGTAGTACTACTATCATTTTCATTTTAAAGAAAAGGAAATTGAACTTTTGAAAGATTGATAGTTACATAGTAAGTAAACTGCAGAGAAAAGAGCTGGCTTTGTGTAAGTTGTAGTGATAGTGTAGACGGGGAGCACTGCCTAGGTTCAAACAACAGCACTTAAACTTATTATCTGGGTGATAGGTAAATCTGTGTCTCATCCTCTTACCCTGCAAATTGGTGAAAAACATTATCTACTTCATTAGGATAAAGTGCAGATTAAAGAAATGGATCTATGTAAAGAAGTTAGAAAAGAGCTTGGCAGAGATTAAATGCTACGTAGGTGTTTACTCTTTTTAACGTAGTGTGTGCTCTTGGATATTATGTCATATTCTGAATATTGCCCCACCAGACCTGCCACTTGCAGAAGTTGTATCTGCCTTCTTAGAGTAAAGCTTGGTGAGACAATGAGGTTGCAGCTTCTTTATCATGACAGAAATCTTCTATCCTGCACTTTTTACATTTACTTTTTTTCCTCTTGAAACTTAATGGTTGTCCTTTAATTCTCATCATGCAGAGCATCAGATGCTCAGTAATTTGGAAAATCTAGCTGATTTAATAGGGCTTATGCTTCAAAGAAACACATAAGAAATGTTCAACCTCACTACTTATTAGGGAAATACAGATCAAAACTACACTGAGATATAATTTAACACTTTACGGATATCCATTATTAAACAAACAGAAAACTGCAAGTGCTGGAGAAATTGTGGATAAATGGGAACATGCTGGAGAAGATGTGGAGATAAAGGAACACTCCTTCACAGTTGATGGGATTGTAGATTGGCACCACCTCTGTAGAATGCAGTTTGGAGATTTCTCAAGAAACTAAAAATAAAACTGCTATATGATCCATAAATCATGTTACTAAAAATATATTCAGAAAAATTGAAAGCAAGGACAGGAACGGACATTTGGACACTGATGCAAATGTCCATCTCTCCCCAGGACTCTGGCTGTTTGAGCCTTCTCCATTCTGTTACATGGAAGGATCAAAAATGACAAAATTTTTCTCCTCTGGGTGTGGTATGTTATCTGTTTGTCTGTGTGAATGTGCGTTTATATCAAATCCACTAAGAGGGCAAAGACACAACGATTCACATCTTACTGATGTGGTCAAATAAAAAGAGCCTTAAACTTAACAGGCAATTTAATCAAAGACACCTCAGCTAATTTTAATATAATCAAAGGGTATTACACCCAAAGGAATAGATTACTTTGCAAACATAATTTTTCTTTTGGCATTCATAAAATAATCTGAAAATGCCACAATAATATTGTATTTTATCACTAACATGAACTAAATACAATAAGAATGCTCATAGAGGTAAATTCTAGTGTATAGGTTACTAGGAAATAAAATGTGGTTTGAAAATGGGAGTTCATGATTAATGTACATAGAATTTTCTTTTTTCTTTTGTTTTTATTTAAATTTTTGTAAATAAAATTTTAATAAGGTTTATTTTAAAGTGTGAAAATGAATAGAGTTGATGGCAACACATTATTGTAGTACACTAACACTGTTGATTTATAAATATGATTGTGGCTGAAAGGGTTAGTTTCAAAAGTCATTTGAAAGGAAGCTAAATAATAATGTAAGGACTATAACATAGTGATTTCGGTGGTAGATGGAGACAGTGGTTAATAGTATAAATATAAGCATGTTCTATTGCAAAGTGTTAGGGACATGATGATACATGGGAAATTACAATTAAAGTAATTATGGACAATAGTTAACAGGAATATTGTAATATTTTTGCAGCAATGGTAAACAAGAAACCGTATCAACTCTGAGTCAACAATGGGGGTATAAGAGAGGATGGGATTTTTACATTTGGAGTACTAGAGCATTCTAAAATTGACTGAGGTGGCAGTACAACTTTGCAATGAAAATGAGATCCATTAAGGATGCACATTAAAAGGCTTGTACAAGGCATGGGACTTATAAGACAGTAAATCCTGTGGGGGACAATGGACTGTGGTTAACAGAACAAATATGAGAACATTCTCACATGAAGTATAACAAATATATAATACTAATAAAGGGTATTAATAATAGGGCTGGTTTAAGGAAAAGTATGCCAGAAGATATGGAATATGGTTAATAGTAAGATTTTAGCTGTGATCTTTCATCCTCTAAAACAAATGTTCCACAACAATGCAAGTTATTGGTGGTGTGGTAATGGTATTCATGAATGCTATGCATGTTTGTTTTGTAAGATCACAACTTTTACTATAAAATTGTTTAAGTATGCTCGGGTATGCATGATATATTTCAATAAAAGTTTTAAATGAAAAAAGAGGACCTATGATTGTAAGAAAAGAATGGGTTGGTGGGGTTATTGAAAGTGTTCACTTTAAGCCAAACCAAAATAGGCACAGATGTTTCCCTAAATATCCAGGAGAATAAAGGGTGGGTAGGAATAAATAGTCAGATAAGATTATAATTTATACATGTTTAAGAAAGGAGTTCTAGTCTATGCATTCCACAGAAACTTCCCTTATGTACAGAATAGGTAGATAATCATTTAATAGAAAATTTCACTGATGCTTATCAACCATTCTTACTTTGAGTCCTCCCTGTAGAACACAGAAATACTAGTATTCTTTAAATAAAAGTATTTCCCTATGCATAAAGGGAAAAATGTGATTAACAGAATAAATTGATTCAAGAATTTTGGAACAGAGCGTGCCAAGACAGAGAAGATTACAGGCAAGAAACTGGGTGTGGCTAAAAAATTTTTGCAACATGTCCAGCCCTAGCATACAAATTATTTCTGATACAATTTTGTTACTTTCTCAACTTTAGAGGACATTCACAGTGTCCTTGGAATCTATGGGGATACCACACAATATCAAAGAATTTTTCATTCTGGAAACCTCACAGAATATGGAGGTAGAGAGAAATCTCTTTGTGGCCTTTTGGTCATTTATGTTCTCACTTTTTGTGGCAATATGCTCGCTGGGGTCACCATCACTTCGAAACACCTCACCCTTGATGGCACCCATGTATATCTTGGCCAACCTGTGCTTTATTGGCACATGCTACTCTTCCTCTATTGTACCTAAACTTAATGCTAACTCTTTGTATGTGGGGAAAGCCAACTCTTATGAAGGTTACATGGCTTGGCTTTTGGGATACCCTATTTTCAGAGATGTTGAAATCATCCTGCTCACAGAGATTGCTTATGACTGCTACTTGGCCATGCTAACCCCTGCAGTACATGACCAACATGAACAGACTTCTCTGTGCCCTGCTGGTGGAGGTGGTATGCTTTGGGAGCTTCCTGCAATCAATGGTTCAGCTTCTTTTCATTCTTCAGTTGCCCTTCCGTGGGACTATTAACTCATCTGTGACTTTTACCCTTTGTTGGAGGTTGCCTGGTACAAAACGTATGTCATTGATCTGTAGGTGGTCACCAGTAGTGGTGTGATCTGCCTGTTGAAACAGCTCATGCTGCCTGTTTCCTGTATTTTCATCCTGTGCTCCTTACAGCACCACAGTTGAGAGATGAAATGCAAAGCTTTCTACACATGTGGAGCTCACTTCACTGTCATTATAATGTGTTTTGTGCCGTGTATATTTAGTACATGCATCCATTATGTAATTATGTATAGATAAAAACAAGCTAATCTTGACTTATGGTATTTTGAAATCCATCTTGCATGCATTCATTTATGCTCTGAGAAATGAAGATGTTAATAATTTCACTTGAAAGCTCTTCATACTATAAGAAATTTAGATGGCTAGTGAATGATAAATCATATAATAAATGACTGCATTTTGAAAAATGGAACAATCCCAGACTTATTTTATTATCCTAAATAAACTATTCTCAATTTTTCCATCCTTTAATCTCCATATATTTTACTTAGACTATTCACAGTAATTGCATAACTTGATTATCAAACAACTCTGTGAAATTTCTATGGCATGAATGATTACTGTCCTTATATTACAGGTGTGTAAAGAGGGTCTACTGATGTGGTTAATTGATTAGTCAGGATTACATAATTTTGAATTGCCTAAACCAAAACTCAGAGTTATTTTTGATCTCTTGTACTGATCTTTAAATAAAAATCCATATACATATCCTTTGGATCCGTGTGATAATTAACTTGGTAGTAGTAATGTCAGATAAATACAATATAAGGCAAATAACCTCATTCTTAGTAATATATGGCAACACCAAGTGCATCCAAGCCTGGCCTTTAGTCTTTCTTAGACATTGTATGGCCTCATTGTAGGTGCTATATTGTGTTCTGCCTCTGAAAGAGCAAAACGGGTTTGAATTTTAATTCCCACATATACTAGTAACATAGAATTGAATACATCTTCAAACATCTAGAAGCCTTCTGTAATGGTTAAGGTAATGTGTTAACTTGGCCAGGTAATTGTGTCCAGTTTTTAGTCAAGCAAGCCCTGAGCTAATATAAGGACATTTATGGGCTTATTAAACAGTGAGTTTACTGCATAGATGGCTGATAACATCTACAATCAAACTAAGAGATTGCCATCGGCAATGAGTGATATTTTATCTCATCAGTTGAATACTTTAAAAGGGGAAGTGCTTTCAGCATTCAGAGAGAATTTCCCAGCCCATATTTGGACAGCCAATG
>JAQZBX010092855.1:0-12223 GCA_029593785.1 Cabassous unicinctus
GCAATCAGCTCAGGAGATTGGCATACTGCCAGTTGTCCCTACTTTGGAATTTATGCTCCCCAATGTGACAGAGTTGGACTCAGTTGTGGTTTCCCTACACATGGCTCTTCTGCCCCTTTTATTTGAACCTGTAGTTAGTCCTAGAGTTGATAGGTGTATCAACTTAAATCTTTGGACTGCCCATGTGCCAGTTGGGTCCTGAATCTCAACAGAGTTGTGCCACCCACTCTCCAATTCATTGGACTCACCTAGGACAGCTAATAAGGAGATAATGATGGACAATGACATCTCAAGGAACAGAGAGAGCCTGCAAGTGCAAGCAAGATATTCCCATCCGTCTGCTCTATGAGATCTAAGACCCCTCTCAATTGGAGGCAGAATGGGCATCACTGTCCCAGAATCCTCAGGATTGGGGGATGAACAATGGACTAGAGAAGACTTACTGTTATTCTCCTATATACTTATTGTGATTCTAGCAATGGAAGAACTTTTGTCATTGATTTGGAGGCAGTGGGCACTGGAGGTTCTGAGGGGAGGGAGATGGAAATATAGGTGTAAAATGGGAGCATTTTCAGAACTTGGGGATGGTCCTGAATGAGTTTGCAAAGACACAGGACATTGTATATCTTGTCACACTTTACAATATTGTGCTGGAGAGACTTTAAACAACAATGTAAACTCTAATCCATGCTTAGTGGTAATGCTCCAAACTCTGTTCATCAACTGTCACCAATGTACCACACTAATGAAGAATGTTTTGAATGTGGGGATGTGTGGGTGAGATAGAGAGTGAGTGGGATGGAGTGGGGTATATGGGATTCCCCTGTATTTTGTTCTTTTCTTGAGGTACCTTGTTGGGGGATTGAACCCAGGACCTCGTATGTAGGAACCTGGGGCTAAACTGTTAAGCCACAATGGCTTCCCTGAGTTGTTTTTTTTTTTCATTAGTTTTGCTGGCTGTTTGTCTTTGTTTTTTCAGGATACCCCAGTCACTGAACCCAGGACCTCCCATGTGGGAGGCAGGCACTCAACAGTGTGAGCCACATCTGCTCCCCCACCCCCTATATTTTTTATGTAACATTTGTGTATTCTAAAGCTATTTAATATGTATACAGATGATCATGGAAAATGCCCATTCCCTAAAAACAAATAGTTTCTACAACTGTAAAGACAGTTTCCTCCATCTGCCCCATGGGATCTAAGTCCCCTCTCAACTGGAAGCAGAGTTGGCATGACCATCCCAAAATCCTCAAGTTTGAGGAATGAACAAATGTAAGGGGAGAATGCAATTATGGACCTAAGCAGATTTATTATTATTCTAGTAATGGAAGAACTTGTAACATTGATATAAAGGCAGTGGTAACCAGAAATTCTGAGGGGAGGGAGAGGGTAGAATAGGTGAAACATGGGGCATTTTGGGGACATTGGAATTGTTCCGCATGACATTGCAATGACAGATATGGGCCATTACGCATTTTGTCAAAACCTATAAAATTGTGTGGGGTAAAGAGCAAACCATAATGTAAACTATAGGCCTTGCTTAATGGCAATGCTTGAATATGTATTCATTGAGTGAAACAAATGTACCACACTAATGAAAGATGTGGTTAATGGGGAAACACGTGGGAGGAAGAGAAATGAAGTATATGGAAATTTCCCATATTTTCCGTGTAACATTTATGTAATCTAAAGCTTCTTTTAAAATAATAATAAAAAGTTCAGTGTTTTAAATAAATAGGTGCATTAATAGATAGTAAATAGATGTCTGCACACAGTCCCAGAGCTATGTTGGCACCCAAAGACTTAAAACTAGAGCTAAGAGTACTGAAAAATTGTTTATCAGTTTTATCAGGGGGAGTGAACATCAGACAAGCAGTTTCCAAAGTTGGTTCATCAAGGAAGCCAGTCATATTTAAAGCAGGAAGTCTTCTGGAGTCTCACAGACCAAGATCGCAAGTCCTCCATGGCTGGGCTTGCAGGTCTCCCTGCCTGGAGAAGTGGATCTTGAAGGCTTCTGTCAGGTAGGGAGAAATATGACAATGGCTATAGACAATGAAGGCTATCTGGGCGCTATTTATCCTGAGTGTGACCCTTACCGGTCTTTGACTTGATTCCTAGCTTATTTCCCACTGTATCTACAGAGGGCAGCAGGGAAGAAATTTCAAGAAAGATGTTATTAAATTTATATTATGTTCTAAAGGAGGAGATGGTGAAATCGATTCTTAGGGCAAACCTGGGGACTTAATAGGGATTTCTCATTTTACCACCTATTCTCTGTTTGCTTTGAGATTAGGTAACCAAACTCTCTCCAAACTTGAGAGTGCTGAGAAAAATGTCAATATTTGTCACGTAGTCTACAGGCTTTGTGTGGGTGTTGGGATGATATGAAGGATAATGACATCATTGTGAAAAGAGATATCAGCCAGGTCAGCTGGATTCTGATTAGTCTTTATTTCCTCCATGCTTAGCATAATACCTGGAACCTAGTAGGTGGTCCTTATATGTTGGCCTACGTGATTGCCATTTATTTCCTGGTTTTTATGAAAATAAGAGCAGTTGAAGTTGGAGCTTGAGTCTCCTCTTTCATGTGTCTATTGTTCTGATCCAGGGATCTCTGTGCTGCTGCTCTTGCCATTGGGAGCTGCAGTCCAGAATCCTACAGGTGAGTTTGTGCAGCAAACCCCATTAGTCACTTAAGCTGGGGAGTGAATCCTGGGCTCAGAAAGAGGTGGGGTCAGGGGGCTGATTCTGGCACTGAGGCTCAGTGAAACCCTTCCTCTGGGGATAAGATAAACTGTCCTTTCCAAACCAAACACCTAGCGAGTTCCCTGAACTTCTGACAGTAGCCACACCCTCCCCACTCTACTCTCTGGTCTCCAGTGGACAGGGGGAATCCTCCAATCCATGGGTCTTCCCCACAGCGCCCTGTGCCCCGTGGTGCTCCGAGCATTCCACCTGTGTCAATGCCACCGCCTGTCGCTGCCACCAGGGATTCGCATCCCTGTCTGGGGAGATCAGCAGCAGCCCTGAGGATCCCTGGGAAGGTACAGATGCCCAGTTGTGGTGGGGGTGGGGAGGGGCACAGCAGAGATGTTGGGGAACCCCGTGTCCTTGACTCTGGAGCACAGTAAAGATTTTGGGATAAGAAAGAGAAGACAGGGTGGGGAAGTGTGCAGTCAGGTTTTCATGATTAACATGTATTGTGTTCAGAGCTCATAGTCCCCAAAACAAAAAAATTATCATTTTTAGTAACTTTATTATTTTTCTTGGGCAATCAAAAGAGGACAAATAATGTAAACACAACAAAAAAAGAAATTCCTAGGAGTTGTAGGCTCAGGACTCTACCATCAGCTGGAGCTCCTCTGCAGTTACTACCAGTAAAGAATTCCCTCCCATGATATTCTCTTCCCACAGCAAAAGAAAACTTCTGTGGTCTATTCCAGTGATTTTTTGTTCCACTGGTGGTTTCCTCCTTGGATAATAATTAAATGCAAAATATCCTCATTCTGGAATCTCCAGGAGAAGAAACACATATGTAACCACGTTTGGGATGATGTCTCTCAGAGCTATGTGTGTGCTTCCAAATATTCTGAGAAGGGTGATCTGGAAGCGAGGGGAAATGAGAACGGTGTCATTGGGGAAAGACACTAGGAGATGATATCCAGGACCTTCTCATCCAATACTCTTACTCTAGCATTTGCTTCTCTTGGAAACTCAGCTCTTGGCAGTGGAGGAAGGAATCATTGCTACTCTGTGTGACATAAACTCACTTTGACACTGGCTACGTTATTATGGTGCATTATATGAAGGAAATCCTGTGTTGCTGTTTTCTACTGTGTCTTAGTTTCAGTGATGTTCCCTGGACCTGAGGGTGTATATTCTCACTCCCCCATTCTGGGCAGTTAATCTTGAATTGACAGTGTTCATCTTTTCTAAATTTCTCATGGTAGGGTCCCAAAATCATTATTCTATTTAAACAACATAATACAATTGAACAGAACAGAGCTCACTCAAAACAAGTCTTTTCCTCCTTCTCTATAACATCTATTTCATGGTTTACAGGCAGCAATCAAGTCTCCTACTTCTCCAGGAAAAACACTAGTATTTCCCTCTGTAACCTAGTCTTAATCCCTCACTCAAATTATGGAAGTTTCCTTAGCTGAAATCTATATTTTAAGGTCTGTCTTCAACTTTTACTTTAAAAAAAAAAACCCTAAATTGCACTTAAGTTTCACTGATAGCTGACAAAGTGATTTTTTTTTTCTTGGAGACATTTATAGTTTCTTCAAGAGTAAATTTTGTTTTCCATCAGAACAAATTTCTACACTCACTTTAGAGTGAATCAATATTGTTTCCACAGATTGTAGGGTCCTGGAGAAGAGTAAAATACTACTGATGAAACCAGAAATACTTTTTTTTCTTTAAAAGAAAAATAGAAGACACAGTAATGGGGAAGGAAGTAAAGACCTATGTAAGGACATAAGCTCTAGGAGGACATAGCAGAGTAGAAAAGCTCTCCATCACTCACTCATGACATGTGCTTAAAAAAATCTTAGCATATGAATCAATGTATCGGAAATGTATTTAGAAAGGCAGCAGGGAAGGTTCTTAGGGAATTTTGAAAGAAATGCAATCACCCACTCCCCTTATTTAGATTCAAAATGTAAGTTTCACATCCACCATCCAGTCTACACCATACCAGGTGTGAGGTGGGGTGGTGCATGGCTCTCTGCAGCCCTTTCTACCTCTTTCTGGCTTGTGTTCCTGTCCTCCAGAGGATGGGGAACTGCAGTTGTGGTGCCTATTTAACCAATCCTTATAGGCATGAGCCTCCTACTACCTGATTGCAGAAAGGAGGCATATTACTGGAGCCAATAATTTTAGTGGCTTCTTCTTGATGATAGAGTGTTCCTGATGGTAACAGAAGTATCAACTTTCTTAGTGTATCTGTTTTTCACTGTTTTCTATACTTCCAATTCCTAGAAACACATCAATCTATCTTCTTCAATAAGATAAGTATGCATGCTTAAGTTATTTCTCAAAATTCTTTTTCAATCAAATATATTTTTTTATTTTAATGGACGATTTAGATTACATAAATTTTACATAAAAAATATAGAGGATCCCCATTTGTTCTACCCCTCACCCTCCCATAGTTTCCCACATCAGCATCTTTCATTAGTGTGATACATTTGTTACAACTGATGAACACGCATTGAAGCACTGCTACTAAACATGGACTTTTATTTAGATTTTAGTTTACACTGTCTTGCACAATTTTATAGTTACAACATATATAATGGCCTGTATCTGTCAATGAAATTTCATGTGGGACAATTCCAATGTCCCTAAAATGCCACCATATTACAGCAATTCTCTCTTTCCTACCCCTGAGAACCTCTGGTGGTCACTGCCTTTATAGCAATAATAAAAGTTCTTCCATTGTTATAAGAATAATTAGTGTGTAATAGAATAACAAGTCTACTTTAGTCCATTGTTCATTCCCCAAAATGAACAATGTCCTAATGTCAAAATTATTAAAAAGTTTCATTTGGAAAAATATTACTGCTTGTAAAGAAGCCATACATATAAATTATTTTGTACAAGAACTGATTGCACAAGCACAGTCTTGCAGGATATGAATCTGTAAATTGATAAATCAAATTTTTGGGAGTGAGAATACCAATGACACTATTTCCACTGGATCAATGTACACAATTGTGTATATATACCTTGGAAAAATTATCCAGAATATATTTCTTGCATTAATCTCTAAAGACATGGCCTAGGTAATGGTTTGACACACTGACTGGTTTATGTGATAAATGATTTGCTGGGAAACATAATTCAAGGAATGTGGAGTGAGGTATGGCTCTTACTTGCACAGGAGACACTTCCAAAAGGAAATGACAAGCTTAGGATTTTTAATTCTCTGTTTATTATGCAACCAAATCAGAGAAATTTTATAAGACTAAATGAGTGAAATAGCTTTCCAAGAAAATTGCAGCTCTGACGTATATGATATCAGATTCTGAATCTGTGTCTTAATAAATTACAAAATGAAAATGAATTCACAGCTTTCCCAAAGACTGAGAAGTGAATGCAAATACATAAGCAATTATTTTCTAAAATGACCAATAGCTCAGAGAAATCACTAATTCCAAAATGCCACTCTGGTTTGCTGTCTGTAGTGATGGCCCAGGAATCAGGTGATGAATGAAACATTCACCTTACTCTACCTCACAAAGTACACAGTAGGTCTACATAAACACCTGCAATTCTGGCCTACTATCTGGCTTTAATTGTTTAAAAAGATATAGTAGGAAATGGGAAAAACACCACATTGGGATTACGGTTGGTAAATGTGAACTATTATTGTAGGAAGTGCTGAGAGAAATTACCTGAAAATGTCCTTAACTTTGAAAATAATTTTTAAGAGACAACCTTACCTCACTGGAAGAATCACAGGAATTATTGATACCATCAAAGTTTGAAGAATCAGGGATTGTGCTGTTGATTACAACCTCACTCAATTTATGGTTGAAAATGTGCAGGAAAAAAGTAGCATATCAGAGATAGAATGTGGATAAATGTAAACCAGTCAGACAATGTCTCCAGTTCAGGAAGTGACTTCTTTCTGGGGTAAATGAACAAAAACCTGGCAGCTGGTACACAGCCTTTGCTATGAGTGATTGTTTTTTAACCAAAATCATGTAAATCAAACACTTGGTTTCATCAGGCAGTGACTGCAGTATACCTACCTCAGTCCAGAGCTTGCTATAATTTTATATATGCAGAATCACCTGTATTAAATATTTTACTGCTGGAAATGCAGGCAGCAGGTTCTGCCTTCAATAGTGACTCCAGGGAATACAATAAGAGAGATCACATGATGTAAAATAATACAGAAGAAACAGGTGTCCTTGATATACAAAAATTAAATAAATGGAAATTTATTATTTGGCAAATTACAAATTAACTTTCTATACACTTATAAAGAATCTAGATTTAGATGTCCCACTGTTTGACTTCTGTCAATCAGGAGTACTTCTCTAAACATGAGACAAATAATCCTTTTATAGAGAGAAAGTCTCTCAGTTTTTTTAAGGCCTGCTTTATGTCCTTGTTTCTAAGACTGTAGATAAAGGGGTTCAGCATGGGAGTGACCACCAAGTACATCACTGAGGCTATTGCGCTAGCCCTTGAGTTTTGGGTAGCAGCAGAGCTAAGATACACTCCGAGACCTGTACCATAAAACAAGGTCACTACTGAGAGGTGAGACCCACAAGTAGAAAATGCTTTACACTTGCCCCCAGCTGTTGAAATTCTCAAAATGGAGGATACAATCTTAGAGTAAGACAAAAGGATTCCAGTGAGTGGAATAACATCCAGAAGTCCAGCTACAATATACATAATGCGGTCATTGAGGAATGTGTCAGAACAAGCAAGTTGGAGCACCTGATTAAGTTCACAGATAAAGTGGTGGATTTCCAAACCTGTACAAAAAGATAGTTGCAAAACCATTAAGCAGTGTAAAAGGGAGTTCAGAACACTCAATAACCGGGATGTCAACAGCAGGAGGCCACAGACCCAGGGGTTCATGATGACCATGTAGTGCAGGGGTGGCAGATGGCCACAAAATGGTCATAGGCCATCACACTCAACAGGCAGTGGTCTAACTGTCCAAAAAGCATGTAAAAATACATCTGGGTGAGGCAGTTTTCAAATGTTATGATTTTGCTTTCTGTCTGGATGTTCAGCAGCATCTTTGTTACAGTGGTGGAGGTGAAACAGATATCTGAAAAAGACAGGTTGCAGAGGAAGAAGTACATGGGTGTGTGGAGGTGGGAGTCTGATATGATGGCCAGGATGATGAGCAGGTTCCCCATGAGAGTGACCAGGTACATGGACAGGAACAGCCCAAAGAGGAGGGACTTCACTTCTGTATCTTCTGAGAGACCCAGGAGGTAAAATTCTAAAATATGTGTTTGGTTTTCTCTTTCCATGTAGATGATGAATTTCCAGGTAAAGATGTCAGAGCAATGCAATTTTATCCACAAGCAGGGATCAGAAAAATATAACAAATGGTATGGTTTGTATTATAAACACATTGTTAATATTTTTCTTGATTTTATATATATCTAGTGCTGTTATATGAAAAAGTCAGGGAAAACATATGTTCCAGCTTCTCCTTGAAACTTTTGCTGACTGCAAATCCTAGTCCATAATAGGAAACACGTTGTCAAGGCCATATTTTCCATTACAAATTCTCTCACACTTTATTTTGATCAACAAACATTATGACCAGTCTTTTTTGCCCTGTGACAAAATAGTGAAGGAGAAGAGCAAAGTTGTAGGAACCACATTACCTGGTTGCAAAACTACAATAAAATCACAATAATTAAACAGAATCCTATTGATGAAATAGACAAATCAACCCAAACAATTGGGGATCACTGGTGTTTCACAGAGGATGAGGGCAATTCGATGTAGAAAGTATAGTCTTCCCAACAAGTGCAGCAGGAACAATAGGATGCCATCATGCCAAACAAAATAGGAACTTAGGCCCAGATTTTATTCATTTCAGAAAAATCAAAATGAATTATATCATTTAAAAGTAAAATGCGTTGTAAAAGTGCTAATCTTAAACATAAAGAAAATCTAGGGGCCCATGTTATGGTAATGAGTTTTTCAATATAGCAACCAAAGCATGATCCATGAGAGAGTCAAATTTATAAGTTAGTATTTATTCAAATCTAAAATTTCTGCTCTGTGAAAGACATTGTTAAAGGATTTTTAAAAAATTTAGATATTGGAAAAAAATATTTACAAAACACATCTGATAAATGATTTGTATACAAATGGACATATTACTCTTAAAATCACAAAATGAGAAAGAAAATGCTGAATTTTAAAATGGGCAAAGGGTCTGAAGAGAATCCTATTCTAAGAAGATACACACTTCCCAAATAAGCATACAAAACAGAACTCAAACTCTCTGGCACCTAGGTATTATTACCAAGTGCCAACTAGAAATACATCTGGAAAAGACCTTGACTAAAGGGTAGAAATATTAAATACAACTAGTTTTTATGACTAAGAGATTTCAAAGTGAGTTGGGGGGTCATTCCAGAGGTTAAGCTCATGCAGGGCACAGCAGGATCTCATCGACTGCCACAGTGAGCAGTGAATCAACCAGCAAGGATCCTGATTACTCTATAGACATCTAGACCCTATAATCAGGGCAGAGAATCTCAGGAATTCAGCACCCTGTCAGGGGGCCGTATTTCAGAATTTATGCTCCCCAGTGTAAAAGAGCTAGACTTTTATAGATTCCCAACACATGGCTCTTCAGACTCTTTTATTTGAACCTATAATTAGAACTATACATGTTAAATATATATATCCCTGAGCCAAATTTTTGGTCTCTCCAAGTGCTGTTGAGCCCTGAATCTAAGCAGAGTTTCAACACCTACTCTGCAGTTCATTGGATTCACCCAGGAAAACAAACAAGGAGATGGATAATGCACAACACAATGAACAGAGAGTGTCTTCTTGAGGATATTGCTGACTCTAGGACAGAAATATGCAAGAAGCACTTGGCACACCTTGTAGAACCAAAAAGGAAATAGGTACTAAAATAAACCCCTCAATGATATGGTCATAGTAAAGAGATACAGAATGAAGCTGAAAGAGTTCCCATGGCCAAAAGTGGAACAAATTGAACAAGGAAAGTAGTATTGCATCACAATCCAAAGTATGAAAGAAATGTCATGAATCCATCCTGATGCAAAAAAAAATTTAGATTATGTAAATAAGAAGAGACAAATGTCTCAAGCAGAAAAATTCAATAATTTATGTGATATTGCCCTCTCAAGCCCATAGAGCATAAATCTCACTCCTAAAGACCTCCTCATGACTCTTTCCAAAGGTGATCTGAGGAAAGGCAGAGAAATGAGGAACTTTAATCTGAAGGACCTCAAAACATTGTTGATCAAGATAAACGTCAACAATGATCAGTCACGTTGCTAGGATATACCCTGCATATGATGTGATGAAATGACACTTTATCTCTGGTGTCTTCCTCCAAAAGCCCCTAAGTCCAGTCTAAACAAGAGAAGAACATGAGAAAATTCTAACTGAGGGATACTTTACAATATACCTGATCTCCATTCCTCAAAACTATCCAGATTATCAAAACACGGAGAGTCTGAGAAGCTGTCACTGTCACAAAGTGACTAAGAATTTATGACAAATAAATGTAAGGTGCTATTTTGAATGGCAGATGTTAAGAGCAGGGGAAAGGAGATGAGCGGTTCTTAGAAACTATCTCTCAAATTCTTGCAATTTTTCTGTAAATCAAACCATTTTCTAATATATTAAGTTTATCAAGAATTAAAATTATTAGTGAAATGCAAAATCCTAGGAATATCAAACTCCAACATTCAATCCAGACACAATTACATGCCTTGTACAAGAATAACACCTCGCTGTAAGTCTCTCATTTTTCATCCTTTGAATCAGAATAATGAAACTGATTTCATAGAGTAATTGAAAGAATTAAATAATGACTATAAAATGTCTGACATTGTGCTTAGTATTAATAGCCAATATTTCATACATTATGATTCAACCATACCAGATTTACTCTCCACACATTCCCCACATCCATTGTGCGATTTCCATTCTTCATTATCAACAGCAATACTCACTTTGACCCAGAGTCAGCTTTCCTCAGGGCAAGTCTTTTCATGATCATCCTCTCCTATATGCCAGCACTGACTCTCCAATTACTCCAAACTAAACACCTCTCTTGATGGCAAAACACAAGGATCTTTCTTATATGGCTGCTGCCAACCTGGCCAAGCTCATAGTCCCCTTTCAAATGTCTGCCCCTCATTTTCATCAGACATTAAGAACTATTTTTAAAACCTCAGTACATTTGTGTTGCTCTCAAGTCATCTTGGAGTGCTTCTACCCCTTTCTCCTCCTGAATTTACTCCAAATCCCCCTTCAAGGCTCAGTACAATTTAAAGCTCCCTTCTGAAGCCTTCACTAACCTCCACACAATGACTCCATTCTTTTCAATACACTTCAGAAAGATTTCGGAACTATCTCAGGATATTGGATATACTCATTTCTATGTCTATAACCCCATTTGGATATAATCTCCTTAATACGAGAAGTAATTTCTTACTCATTTCTTTATTCCGAAAATAATATTTAGAGCTCATCATGAAATAATTGATGAGTAAACATTTGTTGAATGTCAGAAAGAAAAAATGAGTGAATGTAGTTAAACAGATGCTTTCAACAATTGTAGAGAAAAAATGAGTGAAACAAGGAAAAATATTGCTGAGAGAGGAAGACCCAGGAGTGAGAGACCAGAGGAGAAAGATTGGAAAAAGAATATATTTTAGTGTATCTGCTACCTATTTCCACTCAGGCTTTTTAAGAAGGCAGGACTTTATATTTTAAGCTTTCTCTATGGTCATAACCTGTTGATGCCCTTAAAACTACTACCAATTAAAGGAATCCATGGAGCTGAAATATATTTCCCCAGCACCTGTGAAGATTCTGTAACACACCCTGAAATTATCAAGGCAGGTTCCAAGTTGACCAATGAAGATTCTTTCTTGAATGATGGATGGAGTTGAAAGTTCTGCTCCCAGGAAGAAAAGGGAGATGGAACCACTTATGAGGTCTCTAGAAAACAAAATTTTGTTTTCTCTTCACCAGAGATTAGTAAAGTAGACTTGATATAGTGAAGGGGAAGCATTTAGAGTTTCAGAGCCATTAGGGATTCCATTCTCATGAGCTGCATTAATAAAGTATTCTCTTGTCTCAATACTCCATGAGATACTTACTTCTCTGGTGGTAAGAAAGAAATGCACAATACAAACTTGAGCCAGCTTTGTCCCTTGAGACAGCTTTGGAGCTCCTTGTTCATCTCTTATCCCTTCAGACACCTACATCCCAGGAGGAGGTCACCTCTCTTTAGGTGGGGGCTTTATTATTGCAGGTTTCCCATAATGAATTCCCTGTTGAGGATTCTGGAGAAAGAATCTGGATACACAAAAATATTTTATGTCTCCATTCTGTCTCCTTTGGAGTTGGCTCTCATAAATGGAGCCACCTTCTCTCAAGAGGATTTCCACTTGTCTCACTGCTTCTTCTTTCTCCCCCAAAGTTAGCAATATCTGTTCAACTCCCACAACCATTT
>JAQZBX010092856.1:0-12224 GCA_029593785.1 Cabassous unicinctus
GGAAACTATATTTTAGGCTCAGCAGGAAAACCCAATTTTGCTTTAAAAACCTGAAATAGATCATGACACTTCAGAAGGGCTCATCTCTGCCTGCTTGTTTTTTGCTTAATGTCCGTTTCACATCTCTATTACAGTTTTGTGATTTACCATCCTGGCATAAAAGAAGCGAGAGGACTCCCTATCTCCCAGTGTGCTAGAAATATGGCATTACATATATTTTAAAAATCTAAATCACTGTGAGCCCTGCAAAAAAAAAAAAAATCCCATGTATTGATTTAAACATGTCTTTTTGCATCATGCTTCTCCACATGCACTGGGAACATGAAGTGACCCATAAATATTCTGGAAGGACCACTCATATCCTATTCTTCTGTCACCATGAGCCACAGAACTGTTCCTCCCCTGCCTGCTCCAAAGATTTTAAATCAACAGACAGGCTGGCTGAGAGAAGAGAGTTCCAGGTTAAGTAGATTGCTATGGGCCTTCTGGTGACAGTGCTCTCTGGTCTCCCTTTAGTCTGGTTCTAAAAATAATAATGAGCTATGATTTAGCTTCATCTCACCCTTCTCCCACAATAGAGAGAGTTCAAAGAGGTTGTGGTCTAGTTTCATTAATTCCACAATAGCCTTCTGAGGGAAGGAAGAGTTTGCTACTCCAGGTTCTGAGAAGGAGCCTGGGGTAAGTATGGGTTCCAGGCCAGGAGTGGCCTCATGATCCCCATGACCTCACAGAGCTACAGGGCCTTGGATATTGGAGCTGGAAGGACCGGGACCAATGTTGTAGAACTCACTTATTTTCAGACGAAGACATTCAGACCCAAAGAGTTTGGGGGGGTTTCCCACAGTTATACGGAGAAGAGGATGAGGGGTCTACCAAGATCACGTAGAGAATCAATGACAAAGAGGACATGAATCAGGTTTTCTTACTTTCAACCCAACGATCCAAGAGATTAAACAGCAACAAGAAAAAGGGGCTTAAGAACGAAAAGGTGAACTGTTATCATTCTTAAGACTCCAAGGTGGTTAAATCAAAGTTTAGCTCAAGGCTTTGGAAACCCTTCTGACTCTGGTAGGTCAAACAGGTAATAAGTAATAGATTAGAACCCAGATCTGACTGCTTCTCATGTATACACTCTGGACCATCCCTCTCTACTGGTAAATAAATATTTAAAGTGCTTTATGATGCTCTATAAAAATACCTAGGAATTTTCTTTAAAGGATTCGAGAAAACCAGACAAGTGGTTTAAGGGTGAGGTGGGAAGGAAAGCCTTTTACTTTTTATTTTATATCCTTTTCACTATTTGAATATTTGCTAACCATTGTGCACATAGTACATTAATTGTTACAAAATGGTTGACATATTTTAAGGCTGTTTCTGAACTATAAAATGTCATTTAATTACAATATTTTTTTAAACACGAAATTTTTCTCCTAGCTCAAAATCTGTGCTCCCATTAGGGCATTATTTTATCTTCTTTGTAGCATTCCCAGTGTATCCTCACCCAATATTCTCTGACTATATTTTTTATATACCCTGTGGGTTTCTAACATGACAATCATAGTTAAAAATATGCTTGCTTCTGCCCACTCCCAATTTATTATTTTTGTAAGCTCTCGCTGTGCACAATATCTTTATTATGAAGAATTTGCATAAGACTCTCTATTCCTTGTTCACTCAGGAGACATTTATTGATCACCCACTACTTGCCAGGCATTTCATGACCCCTGCCAACCAGGAAGACAGAGATGTGAGCAAATTGTTACCTTAGAATCAGGGGAATACAAAATTATGGCATGTGCAATGTGCTGTGAGGACACAGAGGAAGGGTGAATAAACCTGCAGAGAGAGCTAGGAAAGCGTTCACAGAAGAAGAGAAATTTGCCCTAGGTCTTGAGAGGGAAATGGCGTTTTCCAGGAGTCAAAGAGGAAGCAAGTTATTCTAAGCATGTACGAAAACTGTGAGGCATGAGGAATGAGATAGAGAACTTTCTTCACCAGGATTTTCGAGGGCAGCTCCCCAGAAGAAAAAAAGGCAGAGTGGGAAACGAGCCAACACAAGCCAGGTGGCTGTGGGAGGTGGGGAGCCACAGGGCAGCTGATAGTGTGTGAGCAGAAGCAGAAAGTGAAGGAGAAACCAGTGTGCAGAGAAGACTGAGCCGAGAGAAAGAATAGCAGGAACTGAGGGGCATTTTCCTGTGTGATGGTTGGAATGAACACCTGTACTACCCTCAAAAAGAAAAACATGCTATAAAGGCTAGGGATGAACCCTTGGGTGATAAAATGATAAAGTAACTCATGGATGGCATTACTGCAAAGTAGGGGAGTGGATACTTTTGGGAGGATGAAGGGGTTGTGATGGGTCACAGTACACAAGGACTTCTGAGTGGTTAGCAATATTCTGTTTTCTTCACGGGGGCAGTGGTTACAAAGCTGTTCACCATATGTAGCAGTTTGATATTATCAATGAATTCCAAAAAGAAATATTGGATTATGTTTGTAAACTGGTCTTTTCCTCTGGGCATATTAGAGTGTATTGGATTCAGAGGTTTTACTTTTGCTTAATTAAATTATGATTAGGGCTTTGATTGGGACGCGTCAGTAGGGCATTGAGTCCCCGCCCCTTGGTTGGGTGGGGACTCACAGATAAAAGATATGGCAAAGGACAGAGTTGGAGTTCTGATGCTGAGTTTTGAGCTGAAGCCTGGGAAGTAAACACACAGGAGAAGAACACAGAGGAATAGAGACGGCGCTTAGACACGGCAGAAGCCCTGGGGAGACAGAGCCATTTGCCTGATAGTCTACAGCTGGCCTTGTGGAGATAGTAGAGGAGCTGAGCCCAGAGACAAGCAAGCCCCGGGAAGAGAGGAACCCAGGAAGCCTGAACCCTCATAGACGTCGGCAGTCATCTTGTTCCAATACGTGGCAACAGACTTTGGGAGGAAAGTAACTTACGCTTTATGGCCTGGTAACTGTAAGCTTCTACCCCAAATAAATAACTTTTATAAAGACCAATGATTTCTGGCATTTTGCATCAGCACCCCTTTGACTGACTAATACACCATATAAATCATTAAGTTTGTTTTGTTTTTGTTTCTTGTAGTTTCTGTAAGTTTTATTTTACAATGCAGAGATTTACCATAATCTGTACTAAATGTGCATCTTATTTTTCAAGGCCTCTGGGTGGACTGTGGGAGTGTAGGGGTTGGCAGTGGGCCTCCAGGTGGTTCAGCCAAACCCCACTCACCTGTGGAAGAACCTGGTGTACTCAAGGGGCATTCCAGAGGTCACTGGTTAAGAGGGGACGGGGTGCTGTAAAGAATCCAGACTTGTGACAGAGGAGGAAACAGGCCCTCAGAAAGATCCTAGGGGAAGCGAGGCTGCTTCCAAATGTGGGCCTCATGTCCACAGCTTCCACCCAGGAGTCGCACCTCAGCCTCCCGAAGCTCTAGGTGATAACAGAGGAGTCCCTTGCTTGCAGGCAGAGTAATAAAAGCAACATTATTCTGGGCAAAGGGAATACTGGGAGCCCTCCCCACTCCAGTGTGGACTGACGCAAGGGGGCCTCCTCAAGCAACCTCATCTGGCCTTCAGTGTGGCTGGGACAGAGTGTTCCCTGAGGCATCATGGCTCAGCTCTCCTGAAGTGCTTGTCCCGAGGAAGCAAGGACAGGGATCAAATGGCTTGGGGAGGGGAGTAACACACAGTGAGTATGTGTGGTGAGACCAAGAGGGAGTTTGTACCCCAGCCCCCACCTCTCCCAGGAACTCGTCACACAGGCAGCCCCATGGCAGCTACTGGGTTCTGCACGCCCTGACTGCTCTGCTGAGGGCACCAACTTCTCACCTCCATTTTCACCACTGTGGCATCAATACCAGTCTACTCAAAAGAGGGCTTGTGTTCAAGGATCCAGATGAACCAGGACCCGACCTGGTCTTGCCACTTATGAGCCCTGTGGTCCTGAGAAAGTATTTACTCTCTCTGGCCCTCATCTGTAAAATGAAGACAATAGCATCTCACTCAAGGTCCACGCTTGGATTAAATGTAGTAATATCTATGAAGTACTGGCATGGTTCTGGCACTTAGTAATCACTCAAGGAATGGCGGTGTTTGTGGCAGTTATAATTAGGTGGGACTCAAAAACATTTTAAAAATCCCACAATGAGATAACCTCCAGAATGGCTAAAATCAAATAGACCAAAGATACCTAATTGGGGTGTTTTAGTTCCCAAGGGTGTTAAAGCAGATTCCATGAAACGGGTTGGCTTTAAAGTTTAAACAATGGGAATGTATTCGCTTACATTTTGAGGGCATGAGAATGTCCAAATCAAGGCTTCATTGGGACAATAGTTTCTTCCCAAAGACCAGCTGTCAGCAATCCTGGACTCCTCTGCCACATGGCAAGGCACATGGCGGCATCTGTTGGTCTCTCCCCTCTCTTCTGGGTTTTGTTGATTTCAGCTTTTTGCTTCTGTGGTTTTCTCTCTCTCTGTATCCATTCTGTTTATAAAGGGCTCCAGTTAATAGGATTAAGTTCCATCCTCAATGAAGTGGGTTACACCTTAACTGAAGTACCCTCAACAAAAGATCCTTCTGTGGACTCACATCCACAGGAACAGATTAAATTTAAGAACAAGTTTTTTCTGGGGTACATACTACTTCAAAACACCACACTCCACCTTCTGGATGTCAAGAAGACATTAATGGATGCATTAATTCCATCCCAAAATCCCAAAAGTCTTACGTTATTTCAGTAACAATGCTAAGTACAAAGTTTCATCAAAATTGGTTATACGTATGGCCTGTCCTGGGGCACAATTCCCCATTTGGACCTGTGAAACCTAGAGAATGAGTTGTCTGTCTGCTTCCAATATACAATGGAGAGACAGACATAGTATAAACATTTCCATTCCCACAGAGAGAAATTAGAAGGAAAACAGGGGTCATGGGTCCCAAACAATTCGGAAACCCTGCAGGGCATACTCTGTTAGATTTTAAGGTCTAAGAGTCATCTATGGAAAAATGTTTTGTCCTCTGGGTCTGATAGAGCAGCAACCCCACTCTTTCCCTTGTGGTCCCCAAAGACTATGGTGAAGACTCCTCATTCTTCAAGCATTGAGGTGATGGCCACACTCTCCACAATCCTCAGGGCACAAGATCCATCCCTTCAGATCACTGGGTGCTGGCTCGATTCTCCACAATTCTCTGGGAATATGCTCCCTCTCTGAAGATGGGGGCAGCAGCACTCTTCCTGAACAACGGGGTAGAAAGCCCACTCTCTCCATGCACCGGAGCATATTCACCTTTTCCCCACACATGAGTGGGTCCACTCTCTTGGCCTGAGAAGATCTCTTTGTTCTAGACCTCAGCTTCCATGATTATGCCCTTGAAATGATTTTTCCTTCAATCTTTCCTTTTATATCCCTTTTAGTCCAGGCTTGCAGTGGTTCTGTTCATAGAGATCTGGCACAAAATTTGTAGTTTTGCACATAGAACACAGGGATCCAAACCATCAGACAGTAGGACTTTCTACAGATCCTTCCTGGATAACTGCATTTCCAATCCCGACTTGCACTGAAATGGCCGAATGGTTCAATGTTCAGTTAAACTCTCACATGGAGCACTATTCCCTAGGAACTTGCTTTCCGGAAGCTCAGAATTTATTAATCCATCAATTTCTGATCTCTTTGTGCCCAGGAGTTCAGTGCTCAGCTTATCCCTTTCTACTTGCATTTTCCCTTAAGGTGCAAGGAGAAACCAGGCTGCACTTCTCATATTTATCTTGGAAATCTCTTCAGCTAAATACCCAATCTCATAGCTCTCAAATTCTGCCTTCCATCCAATATCAGAACTCAATTTTGCCAAGTTCTCTGCCAAGGGTCACTTTTCCTCCAGGTTCCAATAACACAGTCATCATTTCTATCTAAGACCTCATAGGAAGCACCTTTAGCACCTGTATTTCTACCAACAGTCTCTTCAAAGAAATTCCAGGCCTTTTCTATCAAGCACCTCACAATTCTGCCAGCCTGTACCCCATTACTCAATTCCAAAGCCATCTCTACATTTGTAATAGCAGCATTCCACTCTCCAGGTACCAAATCTGGAGGCTACATAAAGCAGATTCCATGAAATGGGTTAGTTTTAAATAATAGGAATTTATTAGCTTACAGTTTGAGGCCTTGAGAATGTCCAAATCAAGGCATCATCAAAGTGTTGCCTTATTCCCAAAGACCAGCTGCCAGTGATCTTTGGCTCCTCTGCCACATGGCAAGACACATGGCGGTGTCTGCTGGTTTCTCTCTTCTCTTCTGGGTTCTGTTGAGTTTGGTTTCTTGTTTCCATGACTCACACTTGTGTTCTCTCTCTCTCTGTATGTGTGTGTGTGTGTGTGTGTGTGTGTGTGTGTGTGTGTTCATTCCATTTATAAGGGGTTCTAGTAATAGGATTAAGTCTCATCCTGAATGAGGTAGTTCACACTTTAACTGAAGTTACTTCATCAAAAGACCCTACTTGCAATGGATTTACACCCAAAGGAATGGTTTTGAATTAAGAACATGTTTTTCTGAGGTGCATACAGCTTTAAACCACCACAAGGGGAGAAAATTAGAAGCAATGAGAACTCCCATATATTGCTATTGGGAGAGTATATTGGTTTCCAACCACCTTGGAAAACTGTTCAGTAGATTCTTCAAAAGCTGAATATATGCACTCCCTATGACCCAGCATTCCACTCCTAGGTATAATATATACCCAATAGGAAGCATACTTGTAGGTTCCAAAAGATAAGAATGGTCATAGCAGCTTTGTTCATAATAGCCAAAAATTATGAAATTATAATAAGTCCCATCAGCAATACAATAAATATATCTTAATGTATTCACAAAATGGGATATTACACAATGAAATCAAGTAGATTCTTGCTCCATGCCACAATGTGAATGAACCTTACTAACCAAGTATTGAGTAAAAGAAGTCAGACACAAAGGAACATATCCAGTATGTTTCCATTTCTATATATTTCAAAAACAGGCAAAACTCACCTATGGGATTGGTAGTCAAGAGTGGTTACTCTTGGGGTAGAGACTATAGGCTAGTGTTTGGGAAGAGGCACGAGGGGCTCTCAAGTCCTGCAATATTCCATTTCTTGATCTAGGTGGTAGTTGCTGGATGCGTGCACACTACGATAATTCATTAAACTATACACTTGTTATTGGTACACTTTACCAAGTGTGTTATAATTCAATTTAAAAATATATTGGCTTCTGGGAAGATGGCGGACTAGTAAGACACGGGACTCTCTTCTCCTCAAGAAAAATAGCTAGAGGACAGGCCGAAACAGCCTAGAAAAAAGATCTTCCAGGGTTTAGGATACCAGGTGAAGGCTAGACTCTGCCCAGAGGAGAGGGACAAAAGAGGGAAATCATTATGACAGAACTGTGTGTTGAAACCAGCAGCTGCAGATGCTGGCACCATCCCCCACACTAAAGACTCTTTAGAATTCTCGGGCCTCTGGGCCTGCAACTACAGACAAAGGGGGCTCCAAGGATCTACCACCCCAGGAAAGGGGAGAGAGAGGGACACAGTCTAAGGTCAACTCAGCCTCTCACCCACAATTTGTTCTGCTGTGTCCTACCTACAAGCCCTTCCAGACCAGGTGAGACCACACAGTGGTTTGCCCTGGGAGCCGCAGAAGGACTGGAAAAATCCAACCCTCTCAATCTTCCTCTCTTCTAGCTGGGACTAATTGTTGAGGATGCCCCAAATAGGGGAGAGAGAGGGACACAGCCTAAGGCTGACTCAGCTTTTGACTCACAGATTTGGTCTGCTGTGTCCCAGGAGCACTTCCAGGTCGGGTGGGGCTGCGCCATTGTTTGCCTTGGAGTCGGCAAGGGGCTAAAGAGATACAAACCTCCCAATCTCCTCCTCTACTAACAGGGACTGATTGTTGAGGACTCAGAGGGCAGTGGAAATATTTCTGACCCAGGGAAAGGGAGGTGGCTGCCAGAGAAGGCTGGAAAACTGTCTCAGAGAAAGTTTGAATTACAAGGCTCCTAGCCTCCAGACAGGAAGCTCTATCACATTGACCACATTTGCAACAAGCATTGACCTGAGAGCTGCCAAAGAGTGCCATCTGCTGGGAGACCAAGAAAGTGCACACTAGAAAATGAAAAGTAGGAGAGACTTTTTCCCATCTCTATAGCCTCCCACCCCAAGGCCCTAGGAAGTGACTCTACAACCAATTACTGGGTCCAGTGCCCAGTTTTGAGCAATGAGCAGGACAATCCTAACAATCCAGGTCAAGCCAAGAATCAAAGAGCAGTGGTAACACACAGTCTCCTGCCACTAAATCCCTACAAAAGAGAAAGAAATTGAGCATCTCAGTAAACTGCATCCTAATCAGATGCCTCGATATCAGCAAAAAATTATGAGCCATACTAAGAAAATAGAAGACATGGCCCAATAAAGAATATATGAAAGCCCCAGAAAAGATGCAGAATTTGAGAGAACTAATCAGCAAGATGTGCACAAACTTCCAAAATCAAATTTATGTTTGAAAGACAATGCAGTTAAAGAGATAAATAACATCAAGGAGACATTGAGTGAGTGCAAAGAAGAATTTGAAATCCTGAACAGAAAAGTAACAGAGCTCATGGGAATGAAAGATACAATAGGTGAGATCAAAAACACATTTGATGCATACAGCAGCAGACCCAAAATGAGAGAAGAAAGAATAAATGAAACCAAAGACAGAACAGCTAAAATTGAAGAGAGAAAAAGAACAGAGAGAGAAAATCATGGAAAAAAAATAGGCAGGGGCTCAGAGAGTAGAATGACAACAAAAAAGCAACAACATACGTGTCATAGGAGTTCCAGAAGAAGAGAAGGGAAAAGGGGCAAAAAGAGTATTTGAGGAAATAATAGCTTAAAATTTCCCAACTCTCATGAAAGAAATGAACTTACATGTCCAAGAAGCACACCGTGCCCCAATCAGAATAAATCCAAATAGGCCTACACCAAGACACATACTACTCAGAATGTCAAATGTCAAAGATAAAGAGAAAATTCTCAGAGCAGCAAAGGAGAAGCAAACCATCAGGTACAAGGGACATCCAGTAAAACTTAGTGCAGATTTCTCTTTGTAAACCATGGAGGTGAGAAGACAGTGGCATAATACAATTAGGATACTGAAAAAGAAAAACTGCCAGCCGAGAATTCTTTATACAGCAAAATTGTCCTTTAAATGTGAAGGTGAGTATAAAATATTCACAAACAAACACAGACTAAGAGAGTTTGCAAAAAAGAATCCACCTTTGCAGGAAATATTAAAGGAAGTCTTAAAACATGAAAGAAAGGACAGAAGAGACAGGCTTGCAGGAGAGTATAGAAGAAAGAATAGCAGAAAGAATAACCAAAAGAGTAAAAAGACAGACAAAAACAAGATATAACATATGAAAACCAGAGAATAAAATGGAAGAAGTAAATAGTGCATTTACAGTAATATCATTGAATGTGAATGGATTAAACTCTCCAATCAAAAGATACAGGCTGACAGAATGGGTAAAAAAAACATGAGCCATCCATATGCTGCTTACAAGAAACTCACCTCAGACCCAGGGATACAAACCAGCTGAAAGTGAAAGGATGGAAAAAGATACTCCCTGCAAAGAGTAACTAGAAAAGAGCAAGGATAGCTATACTAATATCAGACAAAACAGACTTTAAATGCAAAAAAAAATTATAAGAGATATAGAAGGCCATTATGTAGTAATAAAATGGATGATCCACCAGGAAGATATAACAGTCATAAATATCTATGCACCTAACCAGGGTGCCCCAAAATACATGAAACAAACTCTGGGAAAACGAAGGGAGAAATAGACATCTCTACAATAATCATTGGAGACTTCAACACCCTACTCACATCATTAGATTGAACATCTAGACAGAAGATCAACAAGGAAACAGAGAACTTGAACAATATGATAAATGAGTTAGACCTAACAGACATATACAGAACACTGCATCCAAACTCAGCGGGTTATACATTCTTTTCAAGTGCCCATGGATCTTTCTCCAGGATAAACCACACATTAGGGCACAATGCAGCACTCAATAAATATGAAAATACTGAAATTATACAAAGCACCTTCTCAGATCGTAATGGAATGAAACTGGAAATCAATAATAGACAGGAAAAAAAGTAAATTCACAAATATGTGGAAGTTGAACAACACACTCCTAAATAATCAGTAGGTCAAAGAAGAAATTCCAAGTGAAATCAGGAAATATATTGAGACAATGAAAATGAGAACACAACATATCAAAACTTATGGCTGTGAATATTCTCACTGTCCTGATTTTGTGATAATCAGGGTAGGCTAAACATTCACTATATTAGAAACCATGCATGTGTCCCCAGACCTAGTTTTTCTCCCTAGGTCTGGTTTTTAGGATGCTGGTGATAAACTAAGCCTGATTTATTATATGACCACCCTGTATGGGAAAAGACTGTAACTCTAGGTTTCTTTGGTTAACCTTAAGACACATAGCAGGGGGATGGATGTGGCTCAAATGGTTGGGCATCCGTCTCCCATTTGGAGGGACCAAGGTTTGATCCCCAAGACCACCCGGTAAAAATTAAAAAAAGAAAAATATAGAAGGCATGTGGGCCACCAGGCCCCATGTGCGGGTGCGCCGTCAGGCCCCGCAAGCGGATGAGCCCCCCAACCCCGTGCACAAGTGCGCCGCCAGGCCCCATGAACGGGTGTACCACCAGGCCCCCGAGCCACTCAGCAAGATGATGACATAACAGGAGAATGACACAAAGGAGAGCCAAGATGAGAAGTGCCAAAAAAACAGGAACTAAGGTGGCACAGGTGGTAGGACGCCTCTCTCCCACATCAGAGGTTCTAAGGATAGAATACCAGTGAAGACAGGAGGAGAGGATGAGAAGAGAGGGCAGGAAATGGACACAGAGAGTTGCCCAGTGAATGGACACAGAAACAGCAAAAACGGTGCCAGTGTGGGGAGTAAAAATGGATAAAAGTAAATAAATAAATCCTTTAAAAAATGTATACGGGAGTAAGATACAGAATATAGTTAGTAGTAATACTTTGACGATGCTCTTTCATGATTTGTTAACAAATGTTTCACAACAATGGAAAGTGTTTGTGCGTGGTGATGTGTGGAAGCCCTATATTATGTTATGCATGTTTGTTTTGCAAGTTCATAATGTTTACTGAACACTTAGTAGTTTATGTATGTTCACGTATGAATGATATGCTTCAATAAATTGTTTTAAAAAAACTTATGGGATACAGCGAAGGCAGTCTTGAGAGGGAAATGTATAGCCATAAATGCCTATATTAAAAAAGAAGAAAGAGCTAAACTCAGAGATTTAACTGAACAACTGGAGAAACTAGAAAAAGAACAGCAAACCATTCCCAAAGCAAGCAGAAGGAAAGAAATAATAAAGATTAGAGAAGAAGTAAATGAAATTGAGAATAAAAAAAAAAATAGAGAAAATCAACAAAACCAAAAGCTGGTTCTTTGAGAATATCAATGAAAGTGACAAACCTTAGCTAGATTAACAAAAAAAGAGAGAAGATGCAAATAAATACAATCAGAAATGAAAGGGGGTAAGTTACAAATGACCCCACAGAAATAAAAAGAATCATAAGAGGATAATATGAGAAACTGTATGCCTACAAACTAGACAACCTAGATGAAATGGATAAATTCCCAGAAACACACAACCAACCTACACTAATGCTACAAGAAATACAAGAACTTAACAAACCATTCACCTTTAAAGAGATTGAATCCATCACCAAAAATCTCCCAGCAAAGAAAAGTCCAGGACCAGATGGCTTCACAGGTGAATTCTACCAAGCATTTAGAAAAGAATTAACACCAATCCAGTTTAAACTCTTCCAAAAAATTGAAGAGGAAGGAAAATTACCCAACACATTTTATGAAACCAACATGACCCTAATACCAAAGTCAGGTAAAGATACTACAAGAAAAGAAAATCACAGACCAATCTCTCTAATGAACATATATGCAAAAATTCTCAACAAAATACTTGCAAATCGAATCCAACAGCATATCAAAAGACTTATACATCATGACCAAGTGGGATTTATTCCTGATATGCAAGGATGGCTCAACATAAGAAAATCAATCAATATAATACACCACATTAACAAATTGAAGGAAAAAACCAC
>JAQZBX010092857.1:0-12219 GCA_029593785.1 Cabassous unicinctus
AAAATCAGAGAATGAGATAAATGCATGTAGGTGCGTGCACACACACCCAGACACACACCCATAATATATTATGGCACATGACTCCCATAATGTGCCCTAAAAGATGTGGCTATGACAGCCACATGGTTGGGAGTATACACTTGGAATCGGAAATACCTGGAGTCAATTATCGCTTTCCACCAACTCTGTGACCCTGAGCATGTGCTGTTCTTTGGCTTCTTTAAGCCTCAATTTCCTCAACTGTAAAATAGGGATCACAGCATTTGCATCATAGGGTAGTTCTTCAACCATTTATCCACTCAGTGCTTCCTGAAGATTAAATATGCATGCACAGTACTTTACACAGTGCCTTTAATAAATGGTTTTCTGGCAATGGTAACATTACATGGGCCTATCATCTTTTGATGTATAATCATTTCTTCACATAGTTTTATATTTCCAAAGGTGGCACATTATATATATTAATGAATTTAACATTTATGTAAATATTCCTATACACCAAAATTAATAAGACTTTGGGTTTACTAAATATAGCCACTATATTCATAAGCCAAATGAAATAAAAATCAGACCCTCTTACAATGTCATTCCTTTCTATAAACTTCTCTACTTTTTTTTTTTCTTTTTGAGGTACCAGGGCCGAGGATTGAACCTGGGACCTCCTAAGTGGAAAGCCGGCACTCAACCACCTAGCCACATCAGCTCCCCTGAGTTGGTTTTTCGTTTGTTTGCTTGTTGTTTGATTTTTGTTCTTAGGAGGCACCATGGTTAGAACCCAGGACCTCCCATGTGGGAAGCAGATGCTCAACTGCTTGAGCCACATGCGCTCCCCAAAACTTCACTACTATTGTGAAGACTCTTTTTGGAAATGAAGACATAAAAACATGGTCCCTTCCTTGAAAATAATTACTAGTATGACTAGACAACATGCTTCCATATACATGTTAAAGTATTATCTAGCAACGCTTTCTCATAATTTTCCTGATCATTAAGGATTCTTCTGGCAAAACTGTTAAAAAGACAGATTTGTTCAGGGCCCACCTGGAACATACTGAAACATTCCAGGGAAGGGACCTGAGAATATCTATTTTTAGTTACAGCTCCAGGTAATTCATGATCAGGCAAGACACAGATTTTCTCAGTGTTTCCTGAACTTTAAAGAACAAGCAACAAAGCAAAAATTAGATCAGCTGAAACACACATCAAATTTCAGTGAAATTTATCTTGTTGTATTATTTTTTTAAAAATAGTATTTTGTCACCTATTTTATGGCAGGGGCATTCACTAAATTTGGTATCCTTCTCCCCACCCAAAATATGGATTCAGTATAAATATTTATCTTCTGAATGAGCATCAGGTCAAGTAAGAAAGTAATAGAAGTTACCAGAATCCTTTAAGAGCTTCCAACAGAAGTAAACTAAAGTTAAAATGTGGTCCTAGAGTGCTAGTGTTACTAAAAATCACCTTAGAACAGGAGATCAAGGGTCTGTGAACTGAACTGGGCAAGGCGGGGGGGGTGGGGAGAATATGCATCTTTATTTTCACTAATCTCTAACTGAAATTTAGCATTTCCTTCAATTATGAACAAAGGAGGGGAAATTTTTGCTAATATTAGGAGTACATGTAACTTTGTCACCAATAGAAATAACAAATATTTCTGCATGATATTACTGTAGCTGCAGATCTTGAAATACCATTTATGCTCGTCAATATTTTGAAATCACAATGCATATTTCATTGGATATTGATGAGCACATCAATTACTTTATCACAATGTTTATTGATATTCTGAAAGTTTAATATAATGGGCTTATTATAGTTATGCATTTAAAATACTGTTCTGAGAAGCAGCCCATAGAATTCACTAGACTGTCAAAGAAATTCTTAATACAAAAAAAGATTAAGAACTTCTGCCTTGGAAGACTATGGGCATTTTTTAACTAAGCAACATAGCAAATAGCTGTAGACATACATGTTTTTACACCAAAGTCCTTCTATCAGTTATAACTAGAGAACTTCCTTAATCCTACTCTATCTACCACAAGTCTGAGGGTGAAACAGTCTTGGTTCACCAAGTCTTCTGATATTTCCTTAAAACCTTTTCCATACTGGCTCTTAGAAAAGTGTTAAAGGTGATTCTTAATTATCCTCTAATAAGAGAGGCATCTAGGAAAAAAATAAAAGCTTGACTATGAACCATAATACTTATATCTTAAGATGCCAGTATTAGAAGGAACCTACAAAAGCCCATGCAGAACAGGAATGGCCAGAGCCTAACTCCTACCTAAGTGGCTCTGAATATCTGAACACTTCCGGGATCACGAACCATATGCTGTTTTTAGGCTGGCTGCCTACTGCAGGAGCCGTCCCCACACTAGACCTAGATAACAATTCAAGACACGGTCACAAAATCCATCTTCTAGTTCTTCTCCCAACAAACCATCTATATCACCTGATTTCCTTTCGGACTGGACCCTACGACCCCAGAGTAAGAAGCTTTTCAAAATGTCTGGCCATGCCCACCTCAATTCACTTTTGGTGCCTGTCAATTTTGCCAGGTAAGAGAAATTAACAAATTCAACCCAACCACAGTGTATTATAAATGTTAAAAGTGTAAAAGTAGTTCTGTTTAAAATCTGCATTTTCCCATAGGAATTTATAGCACGGAAACAGATCCACTTTAATGTACCTTTGCCTAATTTAGGTCTAATAGAATTCTACCATAATGGTAGTGTTAGGTGAAAAGTTACAGGCTTTCCATATTACAGTGAAACATTCACTATACATCTGGGAGAACATGATTCAACTCCTGATTTAACTAAATCCATGGTATTATAAAGTTTAACTGGATTGTATATAGAATTTTATTATAGAATAGTTTATATGTGACAAATGTTTAGTTTAATACTTGAGTATTTCAGCTCTAGTTTCTGGGGGGAAATGGTCTGGCATTGAAATACCCGTTTTAATTAATTTTCATCAAGTTAGCTGTAGTAGTAACTATACTTCCAACAAGCTCCTCTTTCAATGTGGCTTGCAGCAAATGACATTATAATCTCTGGGCTAAATGCCAAGTCCTGCTAACATCAAAAATTCAAGACAATATTTTTTCCTTTAAAGAGAGTCCAAAACTCTTAATGATGATTCCATTTAGACATGAATACAAGAACTATATGGACTTGGAATTCCACATATAAAAAAGCAATATGTTGCTTGATTTCACATATTTTTAGCAACATTTTCCATAATAAAGTTTACATAAGAATTTTCAACCGACATTAAGTTCTAACATTAACAATGATAGATTTCCATATGAACTGAAAGGCGTCCAATTTAATGTCTCAACCAGGAGAGAAACAGAAACTACACTGATATCAAAGAGAAGTTTAGATTTTCTCTCCATGGAAAATTTTCATACAAATAACTGTAGCTTTGCTTCACCTATTAAAAAAATAGTAATATTCCTCCGCATAAAAAAAGACAGAAGCTTATATTCCTGTATCCTAGGGTTGAAATTACGCGGATTTAAAAATTTTAAAGGCAAGGCTGATTAAGCTGTGTGAATGTAACAGTAATAATTTACTGTGGAAATAATAAGATACTACTTCCCATATAGATGTGAGTGGTAAGAGTTCTTTTGCCTTCATGTCTTTGAGCACTGTATTTTATCTATGTAAGGAGGCACGATAAAAAATATATATACATTAGACATAGGGACATTTATTCTGGATAAACAGGGCAAAACTCCTATTTGTAAGATAAGTTTTTTAGACAAAGCATATAAATCTAAATGGTAGCATTATTGTATAGTGTTTGGACTATGCTTTGATAAGTTACGGTTTTCACTTAAGATTAGAATTCTGAGCAAAATGTTTTTGATGTATAAATTTAATTTAATCCAAATATATGGATGGATATATTTTAAAGATACAACTTGAAAAGCAAATTCTTGAATAGTAAATAACTTGGTCAGTATTATCAAAATGTTGACGCTGATTTTTGTTTTATGAGAAAGGAAGTAAGTGATTGCTTTCTCTCCTAGAAATATATTGCTGTTACTATTCACTCTTGTTTTCCTTGCTTCTATAAAGTTTGTCACAAGGCTTAAATGTTTTTAATATTCGTTTTGATTCAAAATTGTGGTTTTGTTTTATGTGGAATCTTTAAAAGTTCAGCCAAAAATGCATGCAAACATGAACATTCTGAAGTTGATGTTAATTCTGATTTGTGCTTAAGTTTTTGGCTTTAAAGAAGTTATAACAATGGTAGTTGCCTCCTTCAGTATTTGTCAGATGTGTGAAGCACTGATAAATGTCACAATGATGGTTTTATTTTTTAGATTATTACTGTAGGGACGTTAGTCCTTAACACAAATGAGTCATTTTTTAAATGTGCATTTTTTAAAAATGAGTGGCTTTTACAGATATATCATAATAAATTGCACTGCTACATTTTTTTTTAAAAAGGGGGGTATGATGTGGGGAAGGGAGGGGGTACATGGGAATCCCTTATACTTTTGATGTAACTTTTCTATAATCTAAAACTTCTTTTAAAATAAAGTTTATTAAATTAAAAAATATATATGCACACTATTAAGTTGTAAAATCAGATTAGATTACATGTGAATAAACAAACATACAGCTAATTACATTTGAGTATTCATTTTCTGAAAAGCAAATGTCTCAGAAAGGACACTCCACTCTTTGTTCCCCAAAGTTCTACGGTCAAACAAAACCTAGATATAAAATGTGTACCTAAATATATGGGCATTTTTACTTTACATTTCATAAGAGAAACCACAAAGTAAATAAGGAGTGAGGTGCTGATTTAGTGTTAGCACTCTTGTTTAGCCGTGAGAATCCTGTGGAGAGCCTATTCAAAATTACCCTTATCTTAACCTTCTCTGCCTTAATGACTGAACCTCTCCTTGACTTCAGTCATCCCTTTCCATGGCCAAACCTTGGGTCTTGTCATCACAAAGGTCTTCACTCATTATAGCCCCCTATAATCTCTCTCCACAGCACAGATTCCTTTTTCTGAAATACAAATCTGGACTGTGGACTTTCTACTTAAAACCCTTCACCTCAGGATAAAAATCTAGATTTCTTAAAACAGGACAAAAGGCCCTCCAAAAAATGCCTAATTTGTCCCTGCTTTCCCATAATCTCCATCAGTGTTCCCCTCAAAACCAACTCAAACTAACCCATAGTCCAATTAAAAACAGGAGGCTTGTTGGGTAAACACAGCTTGGAGCCAAGGCCCCCACCCTTCCTTCCCACCTGACTACTGCATGCAAGTCCCCCCTATGTAGAGATTCTGGAACTGTAAACACCTTGAAATTCCTTGTACACATCATGATCATTTCTGCCTTTCTTCTATTGCAGAATGCTCCTTCCCTGGCCACATCCAAAACATTGGTAGCACTCTCCATTTCTATAATGGGATTTCCACACTAAACTGCTCATATCATGTTCAAAATTTATGGATCTGCTTTTATTAGAGCCATGTAAAATAGTGCCCTTGTCAGGAAGTGTCTCCTATCCAGCCCCTAATGCCTAGCAAGTGTTTGGGATAGGGTATGATAAGCTCTATCGTTGGATAGAGTTAGACTGCTGGAAACCTATATACTTGGATAACATTAGCCTGACCAAAGAGTTAACAATCTGCCCCAATATACCTCAGGGAGATGGCACAGCCCACCAGGAGCACTAGCTCATGGTGACACTGGGAAGGAAGGAATCACGGCATGCCCAGTGACCCAACTGCCTGTGTGTGTGTGCATGTGTGTATGCACACACGTGCATGTGTATCTGGAGACAATGGAGGTGAGAGAGAGATATGTAGGTTCTTAGTTGGAAAATTATCTCCCAGGTGGTTCTTTCGCGAAGGAAAAAGTCCCTTTTTGGCATGAACCCTCACAGAATCACCATCAATAAATTAGACTGTGCTTTTAAATTTATTGATGCCTTAGAGAAACATCTGCTATGAAACTGAGGCTAGGAGCAAAGCCCACAGCCTTCTTAACCCCCATATATAAAGTCTTGGAAGCTGCCTTTCAGAATTTGATAACATGAAAACTTCCTCTAGAGCAAGATGATATCCTCTACTTTTCCTGTTATGATAGCTATTAAATCTTTACATCAACTGGCTGACAACAAGGGCAGAACCACTGAAGTTTCTGTAATACCTAAGATTTTTCTTCCTAGTGTTCCTGGGTTTGAATCTTTAACACATTTCCCTTCTTTATGCCTCAGTCTCTGCAGCTATAAAGTGTGGTTGAAAATAATACCTACAAGCTTTAGGGTTGTTCTGAGGACCACATGATGTAATAATACATGTAAAGTGCCTAGAATAATGCCTAGAATAATACCCAAAAGTGATGAGCTATTGATAGTTCTTTCTATTTTACTTGGAACATTTTTATGATTAAAAGCCACCTCGGATCCTTTTATAAATAAGTATGCCTTACTAGAGGCCTCAATATAAATATATTACCATCAGGAAATAAAACTACCCCTGCACTCTGTTGAGATAGACTATACATGGAGTAATGTGCTCTACACTAGCTGCCATTCTTTAAGGCACATAAGTAAATCCATTTATTTACTCGCTCTTTCCAGAAGTTACTTGACCTGAAACTGCACTCACGATATTCCCTTTGCCCCATCCCACCCCCAAATCGGGTCCTCTTCCCCTTCTCACTGAATGGCCCCTCCAGTCATCCACTGACCCAGGCTTTATTCTTGGTTGGCATCTGTCTCCCACACCCAACCAATTATCAGATTCAATCTACCTCTTTCCTAAATCTCTCTTACATTGGTCACTTCCCTACTTCCACTGCCACAGCCTTAATCAAGGTCACCCGTGTGCTTGAGCAAGTGCCCTGCTCAAATCCCCTCTCATCTCATTCCCTCTATCAGCCAAAGTGACCTCTTTAAAGGCAAAACCACTCCTGTCACACCTTTGCTTCAGCCAGTCAATGGTTAGCATTTATCTCAGGAAAAAGGAAATTCCCAAGCTTAAATACGTATAGCCTAGATGGCCCTGCATTATCTGACCCCTTCAACAGCCTCCCCACCCTAATCTCACCCTCCCCCGGCACTAACCACCCCAGACTTCCTCCCTCAGGGCCCTGTGTATGCACTCCCTGTCCCTGTCTGGAGCATTCCCTCCCCACCTCCCCCATCATCCCATACCCCCCACCCCATTGCCCAGCCAAGGCCTACTCACACTTCAAGTCTCTACTTAAGGATTTACCTCCTCCTAAGAAGACCATGCCCTGTTAGCACTTTGGATTTTTCCTGTAGCACAGTAATCAAAATTTAATAACTGTGTAATTTGTTTTTGTACTGTCTTCTCAGCTAGAAAGAATATAAGGCAGGGATATTTGCAATGGTAGGATCTATGTCTTAGTTGTTTCCTGCTAGACCCTCAACAGTTAGTACACTGGTTTTCACACAGGTAGCAATTAATATTTGTTAACGTTTAGATACGTTGGGATTACAAAGATAAATGAGACATGGTCTCTACCCTCATGGAATTCACAAAGCGATGGGGAGAAAGACGGACAAACAAATAAGGCCTGTACTGAATGTTTAGATGACAGATGGAGGGAATTGTGAACTCCCCGTGAGCTGGAAGCAGGAGGGGTGGTGGTGGAAGGCAGTCACAAAGTAGGATACTTAAGTTGAATCTTAAGGAGGTAGGTGTTCTAATAGAAAATAAACAGGAAGGACATTCCAAATATAAGGCATAGTATGTGCAAGGAGACCAACTATGGACCTGCAAGGCTCATCTAGGTTGACAAGTTTGGTGTGGATTGAACAGACTATGTGTGAGGGTTTTGTGAAAAACAGAGCTGAAGAGGAAGACCAAGTCGTGTGACCAAGAGCCTTCAAGTCACACTAAGGAGCTCAGATTGTGCATATTAAATGGCTTTAAGCCTGAGAATGGCAAAATCTGATAGGCATTCCTGAAAGCTCGATCTAGCAGCAACATGGAGAATAGACCATAGGGCCTGGGACTGGCCAGTGACTACAGTTACAGGGCCAATGAAATAGTCAAAGCAACAGACATCAAGGGAAAGCCCAAAGCAATAGCTGTGGAGAAAGAGAGCAGGGGAGGGAAGCTGGCAGGAAGGAAAATGACAGCTTGCTGAATGACTGATAAGCAATGGAAGGAGGTTTTAAAAAAAAAAAGAGGAAGGAAGGTAGAACATTCTTCAGAGAACAAATGAAGTTTGCGGGGAAGATGACAAGTTTGCTTTCAGATAATTGAGCGTAGTGTCCAACGGACAGTTAGGTATGTGGGTCTGAGATTCAGTTAACAATATAGACACATACTGGGAGTCATCAAAATAAAAAGTGAATCCTACTATCTAAATACCACTCTTTTCTATGCAAAACTATTCAGAAATACCAGGTTTCTTAATGCAGCATTTCCTTTTTCTATTAACAGAACATAGTATCCTATAGTTTTACAACATATTAGATTGTCTATTTTACAAAGATTAAATGCTGTTATTATGACTCCACCAATATGTAATCTCAAATAAGTGGATAAAGATAGCCAATTTCTCATCATTTTCTCTTTTGCAGCCCTGAGGGCCAATAGGAAGGGTGTGTGGTTGGAAATATTACCCAGCTCCCCTGCTCCCTTTCTAGTTTACAGTCTAAAAAGAGGACCTAGTTTATCTAGTCGATGTCTAATATGCTATTACTTCCGAAAAGAGTATTCTACGACTCACATACTACTCAGCAGGCAGGCATGTAATTTAATTGTCATTAGTTCAAATGTGGAACTAAACCACAAATTAGATACCAAGGACTTAAGACTAAGCAAGTTGGGATAATTTAATTTATATATAATTATCACCTTAGTACCTTGTATTTCATTAGTGAGACACATAAATACAAACAATGATGACATGTGTGCAAATAATATTCACAGCTTATTTGTCTAGTTAAGTTCTGTTCTGTTGACTGTAGTTCAAATGGTAGATATTAGACAGTAATCCCTTGCACTGAGACCAAGTGCTAGAGGCACCTATAGACAGAATGGTCACCAAGGCTGTCCACAGACACAATCTAATAAACTGTTGAAACTGAGAAGTCCCTGGAGTTGCCTGGAATTACCATTAGCATCAGGGCAGCCATGAATGCTCCTGTGTAGTGTCTTGGGAAACTCCTGCAGCAGAAACAAACTCAACTTCCTTCTGATGTCAGGTAGATCTCCACAGGATCACTGCCTGGCCAAATCTACCACCTGAGTCTGGCCGGGGCCTACCCTCTTTTTGCCCCAACTGTTTTCACAACAGGACAAAAGAGCACATTAACCCCAGACAGGTACCAAGTTTTGTTCTCTAAGACAAATACTGTCTCCTGGACCTCCAGGCAAGTACACAGGGGTCCTCTTCACATTCCTGCCAACATACCTCCTTCCTGCCTTCCCAGCATGTTTGCGTCCTAGTACACAGGTGATTGCCACTATAGGAGCTAATGCGACCAGCCCCCCACTACACATAACTACCAAAGGCCAGGAATAGGATGAGGTTGAGATAAAAGTCATTTTTATAATTCTGTGTTATCTTTATGGCCAGAACATCAAACATTACATACATGAACTTCTTTTACTTTAATGTATGTATTTTTGTTTTCAACATAAAAATTTTAAAATCAGTAATTTCAGTCTCAAATAACATGACGGATAAGACAGTCCATTCTAACTGCCTGCTCATAGTAAATACTAAGTGGAAAGCATACACACATACATAACAAAATGCCTAAAAGAAACTGGTTTTCTCCACGAGTTAAATTTCCAATATTTACCAAATTTCTATACTGAACATAAAATACATAATTAAAACATAAAACTAGTTCTTTTTAAAGCTAAATTTTACACTGACATGAATCAGTTAAGAAAAAAATACATTTTTCTAAGAACCTGAATTAACTTCACTTACTTTCTGCTCAGGATTTTCCTGAAACAAAAGTCCAAAGTAGTCCTTCTCCAAGAGATTCAGATTTTCACACACTTTGTCAAATAACACTTGTCCCTTAGCACGTTTCTGGGGGGGGAAAAAAAGTAAATATTTTCAAGCACTAAAAATTCCATGAGTACTACATATAAAGTGCATCACATCAAATGCATGAGTTTCTGTAAACTAGGAGAAAATATTAGTTTTCCAATCTTCTTTTATAGTGATACAAAAAAGGGATTTAATAACTTTTTCACTTTGTCTCCCCCCCGCCACACACACACACACAAAAAGCACAAAATCTGAAATGAAGGCACGGTGAGAGTGGCCCTCTGCTTTATTGCTACTCTACGTAAATATTAAGACGACAAAAGCAAAATGTTAGAGGAGTTCATTTACTTATTTATTTTAAAAACAGTACAAAATTATGTTCAAACTGCCTCCTTCAATTCCTCAAGGTGGTTCATGACACGCCCACAGGGTACTCACTCCGGAAAAATCAGAGGACCCCATTACTTGGTGTATTCTAACACAATTCATCCCATTAGCACTTAGGTTGGGTTTTTGTTCTATATTTGCAGAACAGAATATTTTTTTAATGCAAATTAGTTTTCTCTAAAATTTTCTAGAGAACGATATGGTGTCCATTCCTTTGGACACATTACTAGAAATACAAAGTAATGGAACTGGACAATATATCGACTGCCTCTAAGCCATGTGACATGTTTTTGCCTCTAATGGTTTAATATTTTTAAATTTAATAAACTGCTGTTCAAAACAGATATAAAATTTGACAAACACAGAAGAAAACCTCGTCGTCTAATCGACAGCAAAACATAATCAAAGCGGACGCTCATTTCCAATTAAGATGAGCACCTGTGGGAACGCCCGACTGCAGGGTCAGGTCAGGCCCCACTGCCTCTTTCCCTGGCTGTGCTGACACAAGCAGCCACTAGGCGGCAGCAAAAAAGAATACGTCAGCAGACTTTTTCATCCTCAAAATGAATGTCGTCGTCCCCCCATTAAAATGTACTCTTGGTTAGTCCATCTAGTGTGTGAAAATTAATATTCCTCCACATATATCTTTTTAAAAATGGAAGCAGATATAAAAGACATTTTACTTTCAAGTAAGTACAGCTCTGACAAGAGGTTTAAAAAATATAGTCTTCAAAGAAACTCAATTCAAGTGCTGTCCCCCCACCCTTCTCTTCTTTTTCCCCAGCTTTGTGAGAACAGAAGAAAGAAACTCATGCCAGAAAGAGAATCTGGTATGTTTCATAGTAGCATTTCTTAAAAAGTAGAATTACAACAACAAATAGCAGAAGAAAGAGGAAGAAAGCCACAGAGATTACATTGTATCAATATAATGAGCACTAAGCTATATGCATCACTCCATGATCCAGTATTAATAAGCGCATTTAAGACAGATATGTGCTTGTGTGTCTATCTCCAAAGTATATACAAATAGAGTGTAATAGATAAGAGCACTGGGCTCTGGTTCTGAATACCAAGTTTCTAAATCCATTTGCGTTGCTTTCAAGCTATGTGACCAGTGGCAAATAAATCCCATCTCTTCTGTGGACCTTAGTCAGCACTTCTGGAAAACAGGGATAATGGCAGAATCTACTGCAAGGGGTTGTGGGAAGCACTAAATGATTTCAAGCACAAAACAAGAGCTTAGAACTGTGTGGCACATAACAAGTGCTTAATCAATATTTGCTCTTATTGTTACAATCTGAAAAAAAGACTAACTTCACTTACATGAAAGTTTTGGGATATGTCTTTAAAATTAAAGTTCTGAAAATAGTTATCTGACCCTCAAGGAATTATTAATCCATATAATTAAAACTTTGAATTTGGGGATATTTTAAATTAATTTTATTAGGGGAAAATGACTCACAATATATCATGACAATTACTTTCTTAAATGTGTAGTAAAATCAGTCTTTTCTTCTTAATAGGAATCCAAGGTGGATGGGAGAAGATTTGGTTACAAATAAGAGCAAAGACCATTGAAACATTAGCAATGACTTAAGACAGAATTTGCTTTCTCTGATAATAATTTCAACAACATTGTTCACTCCTAAATCCCTAACAACAATCAGAACACTGCCCTGCCTAACGGGTGCTCAGTAAATACGTGTTGAGTGAACTGGAAAACAACATTACTGTATTACATGTAAGAAGTACTTATTATTTTTTTTAAAAAAACATCAATTTCCTTTTATTTATTTACACCACCC
>JAQZBX010092858.1:0-12224 GCA_029593785.1 Cabassous unicinctus
GAAATCTTAAATTTGATCATCTCATTCTGACTACAACCTTCCAGTTGTTCTCTCAGGACAGCAACCTTGACTCCCTTTATTTCTCTCTCTCTCTTTGCCCCTCCTGTTTTGACTTTCTACAATACACAGCTTAGACTCTTTGATCCATCATGTCAACTCTCCTCGTCATGCTTTCGACACACATATATTGCAACCCTCAACCCAACCCTAGCTTTTCTAAATGGGTGTTTTTTCTGTGTCTGCAGCCAGACTGTCCATACCTGCTAAAGAAAAATCAGCACATCTTTGTAGATTGGTGCCACTGCAAATTCATGGTCTTCAGTCTCAAAAATGCCCTTCCTGTTCGTCCTGTTCATTTTTCTTTTTCTCATTCTTCATAGCAGTTATTTCAAGCTTCTTAATGCCTTCTTCCTTACTCCTCCTCCTCAGCAAGTGACCTCATTTCCCACTTTCCAGAAATACAAAAGCATTTGCATCTTTTTCTCCTTTCTTTCTGACACAGAGGAAGAGGTGATCCTCTTTACGTATAAGACTGGGGCATCTGTATTCCATTCCTTTTTGTTCCTCCTCCCTTATGTCCTTGCTCCATTGATTAAAAATTAATAATAACCCACACAATTGTATTACAGAAAATGTCAAAGACATAAATAAAATTAGAAAATAGTGTAATGAACCCTCACGTACCTATTATCCAGCTTCAACAGTTACACAAGGCTAATCTTGTTTTATATATATTCCTCTATCTACTCCTTACCCTGCCAGATTATTTTGAAGTAAACCCTAGACATTGTAAACATTTACTCCATCTGTAAATTTTTAATAGTATTGTATCAATGTTTATATTAGTTTTGGATACCTATAAAATTTTCACTGTATTTCTAGAAGACTTTAAAAAATAACCACAATACTGTTACCACTCCTAAAAAATTCAGTTATTCCTTAATATCATCAGATATCCTGTCAGTGTTCAAATTACCCCAAATGTTTTTTCATTGGATTGTTTATTTTACAGTTTTTTGAATCCAGATCTAAATAAGGTCTATAAATTGCAGTTGGTTGATATGTCACCTGTCCCTCTCTAATCTGTAGGTTTCCCTTTCCATCTTGTCGTCTTTGTTTCATTGGAATTTATTTGTTGAAGAAACTGGGTCATTTGTTCTGTAACGTGTTTCATAGTCTGGATTTCGCTGATTTTATCCCCATGGTGTCTTTAACATATTCCTCTGCTCTCTATACTGCTTGCATATTGATACTTGCAGCCAGAAGCTTGATTAGATTCAGATTTTATTTATTTTTGGCAAGAATACTTCATAGGTGGTGTAGTGTTATTCTTTCAAGGGATACATCATGTCTGTCTTTTTGTGATGTTAGCAGCTATTAGTTAATTAGGGGCTGAAAATGGTGATATTAAAATTCTTCATTCCTTTCTTCATTTCTTCTTTTTTCCCCTCCACTGCCAGCATTTAAGCATGTTCACTCATTAGGTTAAGAAAAATAATAACTTGTTAAAATAATAACTAGTTATTAAAAGTAACTAGTTAAAATAATAACTAGTTAAAACTGCATTTTATTTCCATATATGTCCACCTTTCTCCTCTCACAGCCACATTTCTTAAAACATTTGTTTATGGTACCATCTCCACTTCAACTTGCACTCATCAACTTCTTTAAATCTGGTTTCTGTTAAGTTAAACCATTTCCCTACCATTTTATTGAAACCATTCTTACTAAGGTCATTTGTGAACTCCAAGGTAAATACTGTGGAGTAAATATCATTTTGCTTGATATTGCCATTTGGCAACCTGGCATACTGTTTATTGCCTCTCCTTCCTGAAATACTTCCTTGGTATCTGTGACATACTCTGTACTGTTTTTACATTTACCTCTTACTGTTTCCTCTCAGATTCAATTGTGGACAGTCAGTTGGTGTTGCTCTGCCTGGCTCTAGCCTAAGCCCTTCCCTCATCTTGCTCTACAAATTCTCTGAGTCATCTTATCCATTGCCGTGCTTCATTTACCATTTCTAAGCTGCTTACTACCAATCCATCCTTTTTTTTGTGGGGGTCGGTTCTCTACAGAGCTGACTTATTTGTACAACTCCCTACTGAAAATCTCATAGAAACCTTTGAATTAATCTCTCAAAAATGGAATTGATCATACTTTCTTACCCTCTCACACACAAGAGTTTCCTTTTTAACTTAGTTCTAAGTCAGGAGGTTTTCCCTGACTCCCTGACTGACCTTTCTCTTTCACCCTCTTGCTGCCTACATCTAGGCACCAGTCCTGTAAGATTTGCTTGGTAAATAACTTAAATCCATCTAATTCTCTTTATTTATTGTTGCTTATCTAGAGTAGAGTCCCATCACCTTATCACCTGCATTAATTTAAGCATCCTATCTGGTCCCTTTCTTTCCAGTCCTTATGGTCCAGTCTTTACTTCTAAATGAGAGTGATCTTTTTTTTAAAAAAAAATCTGGTTTCTGTTGTGTTAAACCATTTCCTTACTTATCTAAGAAACTTTATGTAATGGCTCCCATTACCCCTATAATAAATTGTAAAGACCCGAGCTTTTTTTGTGATCCAGTCCCTGCTTACCTCAGCTTCATCCTTGAGTCATCACCACCCTTTATAATGTGGTAACAGTTGTCACACTGTTCACATTGTTTTAATTGCCTATTTCTTGGCTGACTCTTCCAGGAGACTAACTTTTTGAGTCTTTCTCGCCATTAAACTTGGCATATAGTAAGTGTTCCGTGTATGTTTGTTGAGTGAATAAATGAATAAATTAATTTGTTCAGTATACCAGCATACATTCATTGATTTATGTCTTGGTTGTATCCTTCTTAGATAATCCTAGTATTCCCGTTCTGTGTATATTCTTACATGTTATTTTGCTTTTTTGGCTAGAGTAAGTCTCTCCATAATTAAATTGGGCTCTGAAAGATACATAATATAGTAGAGGTTTTTCTTGATTAAAGAAGGGGTTTTTTGCCATGCCCCCTTTCATTTTGATTTATGTGATTGATTCTTCATCAGTGGATTAAACCTGTAGACAGTTCAGATATTCCTTACCCTACCAAGACTTTTGTCAGAGGGAAAGAGAGTCCCTAGATGCTTTGGCTTGGTGACAAGACCAAGAAAAGTGAGATTTAAATAATTGGGAGTTAAATACCAAAGAGAGGGAGCAGATGTGGTTCAAGCAGTTGAGCTCCTGCCTCCCACATGGGATGTCCCAGGTTCGGTTTCTGGAGTCTCCCGAAAACAAAACAAAAAAATAAGCAACAAGCAAAACAAAGGAAAAAGAAAAAACAAAAACAAAAAAAAACAAACCCAACTCAGGGAAGCCGATGTAGCTGAGTGGTTGAGCACCGGCTTTCCACATACGAGGTCCAGGGTTTAATCCAGGCTCTGATACTTCAAAGAAAAAAACAAAAAACAAAAAAAAAACCCAAAGAGAGATGGTTTTCTGGATTGTCTGTGGTGTTTGGTTCTAATTTGCTATTTATTACTAACATTTTTCATATTTCTTTGGATTTGTAGAGTGGTGGGGCTTTCAACTATCATTTTAAATGAGCTGTGCTCCAGGTTATTGGTCAAGTGGATTATTAAGGAACATAAGATAAATCACAGCTTATAGTTACTAGAATTACACAATGGAGAAAGGATATCCATTGAAATCAGCGGTTGCCATTGGAAGCACCTGAGCTCTGACTTTTTGACTCATGGCTCATATTTGAAATCAAGATTTGCATGCTCTTTTTTCTTTGTTAGCTGGCTTATTCACCAGTATATCCTTTGTGCTTGGAGCAGTGCCTGGCATGACATGAAAAAGGCCCTAAAGAAATGGTCCTTGTTTCCTCTGTCCATGTGTCTCTTGTTATGCAGTCCCATGGGACCCTTCATTATACATTAATTTCATTTGGAAGATGATTGCCTATTTCTGTGAAGTACACCAATACTGTGCATTTTATAAGTAAGACTATCTCAGAAATACTTCCTAAATCTGGGGGAAATACTGTCCAGCTATTTTTGCACAATGCAGTAAGACAACTAAACTTTTTTTTGTTGTAAAATAGGAGACTTGAAGAATGATTCTTTAAGAAATCTTGATTTTATCTTTTTTTTTTTTTTTCCCTCATTTCCTTTCATTGAGTTGGTCACAATACCTTTTTGATATTGTATAGAAATAAGTTTTACAGCTTTTCAAGTATAAAGAAAGGGCTTTGAAATGCTGTTAATTATTATCCAAAAACTAGGTTAGAAAAGTAGAACTTTGTGAGCACATGGAATCTAGTGTACTCTCTTCAGTTTCTTGTCTTTAAAACACATGCTCAGTTCTAAGGCGCACAAAATAAATTGAAATAATATTGGATTCTTGATTAAATTCCTTGGTTAAGGGGACATGAGATTACTAAGTAGATAGTTACATCGTAAATAACAGTAGCCATTTTAAGGCTCTTGGAGTCTCACATAACAGGAATATGTTAAAGATTAATTCAGTTGTGGTTTGCTCTGTTTGGCTTGACAGTTTATGAAATCCTTATCTATTTTACTTTTTTCGGATTATGCCTTTTTTATCAATTAGAAAATATAATTTTAAGAAAGAATTATAGTCCTAGAGAAGCTGTATGTTAATTGAAATTTAATAAAATTGGTATCAATGTATCTGGCAGGTGACATGGTTGGGAGTGGGTAAGCATGTTAAATTTAAAATAGTATTGATGTGGCTCAGTATACTATTAAAGATAAATTAAAATATGTAAAACGCTATGTAATTTGGCATTAATTTATTTTCACAGTATATTGCAAGTGCCATCTAATAATTGTATTAGCATTACAGTAAGCCTTATCCTTAAAAGTGTGTTCTTCAATGACAGTTTAAATTTTAAATGAAAGAAAGAAATAATCTTTTTTCTTTCTTTCTCCTTAGGTGGAATGAACCTTACTTGTTGAATATCTCCTGGTTACTGGTTGGATTCACTGATCAAAGAATCATTTTTTCCTGCGTGGGAGCCACTTAGTGGCATATTTAATTATAAATACAGGGATTGCAAGCTTTTTTATTTCCCAAAAGAGGGAGATACCACTATATCACATAAGCTTGACATTACAGCCAAAATGGTGCTGTCCCAGAGACAACGAGATGAACTGTAAGTTTCTCTGTTTTGTACTTTAAAATAAAATCCTCTCTTATAAGGTACAAAGAAGTAACTTAAAATACAGCTTTAGGAGATCCATTCTAAGATTAAAACTTTTGATACCGGTGTTTAAATATTGGTTTGGGCAGTTTGATCTTACGTTAAAATTGGGTCTTACTTTGGCATAGTTATTTACCCTTGCATCTTTATCATGTATAAGTTTAAACTCAAACAAATTAGTTGGGATAAGTTGTATCCTAAGTTTGTCTTTTAAATGTATTGTGTTGAATAGGAAGATAGGTACTTAGAAGCTCTTTAAAAAAATTTTTGTCTGGAATCCACGTGTAAGCCTTTTTATTGTAGTTATTGCTAATGCCTCTCCTTTGCCTCTTTTATTTTTATCTTTCATCATCCAGTAGCTGTTATAGGATTTGAACTTTATGAGGTGGCTAATTATGATAGTTAATGCAAATACGTTAATGAGAGAGGCATGAAATGGATTGACTACTGCTGTTTTATTGCATTCTGTTTTTGTAGGTGAAGAGTATGGGAGGAAATTTAGCTTCATATTCTAGATGTTTGTTTTTTGTTTCCTTTGGCTTTTTAAACTTTTTATTTGGAATTAATTTCAAATTTATGGAAAAGTTGCAAGATTAGTATAAAGAATACTCATATGTTTTTACCCAAATTCATCTCTTGATAGCATTTTGCACCATTTGCTTTATTGTTTGTACTTTTTTTTTTTTTTCCTAAACAGTTGAGAGTAAGTTGCATACATCAGGGATCTTTTCAGTATGCAGTTTCTAAGAATAAAAATATTCTTCTGTATAACCACAGTAGAGTTAGCAAGTTCAGTAAATTTAACGCTGACACAATACTTTCATTTAATCTGCCTTCCATATTCCAACGTTGTCAGTTGATCTAATAAAGTCCTTTATGGAACCCCCTCCAATATGAGAATCAGATATTACATGTAGTTGTCATGTCTTTTTAGTTTCATTTAATCTGGAATATTCCTTAACCTTTCTTTGTTTTTTTATGACATTGATTTTTTTTTTTAAGACTATAGGTGTTTTTTTTTGTTTTTTTTTTCTTTTCATGCTACTCATTCTTAGGTGTTTTCTCTTCATTAGATTCCAGTTATACATTCTTGGCTAGACTGTGACATAAGCAATTTTGTATTTTTCTCAGGGTCTTGCTTCTAGAGGCATCTGATGTCCATCTGCCCTCTTTGGCAGTGTTAGTTTTGATCCCTCAGTAAGATGTCTGATTTTTCTACTATATAGTTATTATTTCCCTTACAACAAATAAGTGGGGAGACACTTTTAAGACCTTGCAAACAATCTTTTTTTCTTATTAGTATCTCCCCCTTAGTTTTAACATCCATTGATGAGTCAAGTAAAGAAAATTTTTGTTACAAATCTAAATATAAATTTGGAAAATAAATTTAGTGTCTTTGAATTTTCAGTAAGGAAATAAAATGAAGCCTTTTTTTAAAAGATGCTGTGCTGTATTTGAAAATAATGTGAATATATATTTACTATGAAGGGGAGGAACAAATGTTGATGTATCTCTTGGAAGTACGATAAAAGGTTTTGGCACTCATCTGGGTTTTGTAACATTTTAGCATTTCTTTTAGGGTAGATAGTAATAATTAGCCTGTAAAATTTTTTGAGGTAATTTTTAGTAGAAATGAGAATAAATTTTTGACATACTTGAAACATAATTTGAGCAGTATTACTGATTGTGATTCAATTCAGCAGATGTGTATTGCCTGCCTTCTTTGTTCTTATTACTCTGGGGCATACAAACATAATTAATAACATTAAAGCATTGATACTGATATAGCAAATATCTTTATTTTATAGATAAATTAAGGGTGGGATAAATTTAAATTATCCAGTTTTATGACCAGTAGTAGAAGTAGAAACCAGTTTCCTAATTTAAGTCACTATTCATTAAACAGAATTGTATTACTAAAAGCAAATAAAGGGAGTGGATGTGGTTCTAGTGGTTGAGCGCCAGCTTCCCACATACGAGGTCCTGGGCTCAATTCCAGCCCCAGTACCTTTTTTTTAAAAAAAAGGCAAACAGAGCCACAACTTCACTAAAAAAGGAAAAATGTAAGCATTCTTCTCAAACTCCTCAATCCCACTTTCCTGAGTTGACCACCATTACCTCTGTATTTGTGTATGTTTATTCAAATTACATTTTATAACCTGTTTTTAATATTTTTTTGTCAGCCTTTTCTATGAATTTGGAAGTTTTCTATGAACTTGTTAGTTCAACTTTTTAAAACACAAATTTAGAACTCTATTTCTTTATCACATTTTATCAATTGACGCACCCTCCATGAAAGATGAAGAAATTGTGTTTGTATATTGTCATGGTTGATAGTATTTACACTCTGTTTGATTTGATGATCACTTCTAATTCTTTTTTGCCACAGATTTCCAATTACTGTATCCTTACTTTGATGGCTATGTTGGTTGACTAGATTTTATCATTAGGAGCTTTTCTGAGATGAGCTCATAAATGTTCATCTGTAAGCCTTTGCATGCTAGAGAATAATTTTCTCTTGCTTCCATAAATGAATGACAGGGAAGCGGATCTGGCTCAGGTGACTGAGCTCCCACCTATCATATGGGAGGTCCAGGTTTAGAAGACAGCAACACAGTGAGCTGACCCGACAGGCTGACGGCGAGCTGACGCAACAGGGTGACGCAGTGAGATGACACAACCAAGCGACACACAGCGTGGAAGCACAATGAGAGATGCAGCAAAGCAGGGAGCTGAGGTGGCTCAGGCGATTGTGTGCCTCCCTCCTACATTTGGTTCCCAGTGCCTCCTAAAAAAGAGAGGACCAGCACATAACAGACAGACACAGTGAATGACAACGAGGGGGTGGGGAGAAAGAAAGAAAGAAATAATAAATCTTCAAAAAAAAGAATGACAAAAATAAAATAAAATTTTTATGTCACTTCATTTTTCCTACTCAGAATTATAAATATTTTTCAAAAATGCATAAGTTGCCTAGAAAATCTCAAATTCCAAAAAGCAGAAATCATGTAGACCTCATTCGCTGACCATAATGCAGCAAAAATTAATAACAAAAGGACGGACTCAGATGTGGCTCAGGTGACTGGGCTCCCACCTACAACATGGGAGGTTGCTGGTTTGGATCCCGGTGCCTCCTAAACCAGACAGTGAGCTGGCGTGGCAAGTTGACACAAGAGACACAACAAAGCGGGGAGCAGAGGTTCATGGTGCCTCCTAAAGAAGGCAGTGAACTGACGCGACGGGCAGGCGTGGGAGCTGACGCAGCAAGATGATGCAACAAGAGACACAGGGAGGGAAAACATGAGAGGGAAGTGGATGTGGCATAAGCGATTGGGCTCCCATCTACCGTATAGAAGGTCCAGGGTTCGATTCCTGGGGCCTCCTGGTGAAGGCAAGCTGGCCCGCGCGGTGAGCTGGCCTGCGCAGAGTGCTGGCCCACATGGAGAGCTGGCGCAGCAAGATGACACAACAAAAAGAGAGACAGAGGAGAGACAATAAGAAATGCAGCAGATCAGGGAGCTGAGGTGGTGAAAGAGATTGAGCGCCTCTCTCCCACTCCGGAAGGTTCCAGGATTGGTTCCCGGTGCTGCCTAAAGAGAAGACAAGCAGACACAGAAGAACACACAGCGAATGGACAGAGAGCAGACAGCGAGTGGGGGGCAGGGGGAGAGAAACAAATAAATAAATCTTTAAAAAAAAACAAAACATGATGAGAGACACAAAAAAGCAGGGAGTGGTGGTGGCTCAAGCAGTTAGACACCTCTCTCCCACATCAGAGGTCCCAGGTTTGGCTGCCGGTGCCTCCTAAAGAAGCAAGACAAACAGACACAGCAAGTGAAAAAACCAGAGGGTTGGGAAGAAATAAATAAAATAAATCTTTAAAAAAAAAAAATAACCTATTTCTCCATATCCTTTGTTAGCAAAGGCTGTCATTAGTACTTTTCATTTCATAAATGTCCTTTATCATGTTGAGAAAGTTTCCTTATATTCTTAGTTTTCTAAGTGTTTTTAATCAAGAAAGATTGTTGGATTTTGTCAGACACCTTTTCTGCATCAATTGAGATGATCATGTGCTTTTCCCCTTTTGTTAATGTGGTATATTACATTAGTTGATTTTTGTGTGTTGAACCACCCTTGCTTTCCTGGAATATATGCCACCGGGTCATGGTATATAATCTTTTTAATACGCTGTTGGATTTGATTTACTAGTATCTTATTAAAGGTTTTTGCATCTATACACATGTGTAAGGGAAATTGGTCATTAATTTTGTTTTCTTGTGATGTCTTTTTCTCACTTTAGTATCAGAGTGATGCTTCATCATAGAATGAAATAGGAAGTGTTCCCTCCTATTGAGCTATTTGCAATAGTACTGTACAGTAGAGAAGTACTGATGTTAATTCTTTAAATTTTTCGTAAAATTCAGTAGTGAAGTCTTCCAGTACTGTACTGTGCTTTATTGGGAAGTTTTTGAATAACAATCTTTGTTATAGTACTTTTGATATTTTCTGTCTTTAGTTAGTTCGGATCATTTGTAATGTTTTTATGAATTTCTGCATTTCGTTTAGAGTATCTAATTGTGTACAGTTGTTCATAGTATGTTCTCTTATAATCCTTTTTAATTCTGTAAGGTCAGTAGTAACATCTCCACTTTTGTTCCTGATTTTAGTTATGTGGGTCTTCTCTTTTTTCCTTCAGTCTGTCTGAAAATTTGTCAATTTTAGTGATCTTTTCAAAGAATGAATTTTTTATTTCATTGATTTTTATGGATTTTCTAATCTCTAGTTTATTTATCTCTGCTCTAATCTTTACTATATTCTTTTTTTCTGCTAACTTTGGGTTTGATTGCTCCTCTTCTAGTTCCTTTAGGTGTGAAATTAGGTGTTGATTTATCTACTTTTTTAATGCTGGCATTTTCAGCTATATATTTCCTTCTGAGCACTGCCTTTGTTGTATCCCATAAGTTTAGTATGTTGTATTTTCATTTTTATTCATCTGTAAGTATTTTCTAATTTCCCTTGTAATTTCTTCTTTGACACATTGATTGTTTAAAGGTTTGGCGTTTAATTTCCACATATTGTAAATTTTTCCAGTTTTCTTTTTGTTATTGATTTATAGCTTCATTCCATTATGGTCGGAAAAGATACTTTTTATGACTTCAATCTTTTTATTGGGACTTGATTTATGGCTTAACATGGTCTATCCTGTAGAATGACCCATGCACTTGAGAAAAATGTGTATACTACTGTTTGGTGCATTGTTCAATATATTTACATTAGGTACAACTGGTTTATAGTGTTGTTCAAATCCTCTGTTTCCTTGTTAATCTTCTGCCCGGATGTGTCATCAATTAATGAAAGTGGTATACTGAAACCTCAAACTATTATTGTAGTATTTCTTCATACCACCAAAAACTGATATTACTCCTGGTTTAAATATCTACATAGTTTGTAAGAGGCACCCAGATTTCATAAGCAGTAAAATGTGAGAGATGTCCTTCTTAGAATAAAGGAAATATTGTACCTTGCCTCCTACTCTCAAGAAGTTTAACATCTGTGGTAAGGAAGATAAATGTATAGAACTTTAAGTATTAAAGGTCATAGGAATTCAGAGGAAATATTGATTACAATGAGTAGGACTGGAAAATATTGAAGGGATGGGCATTTTATTTGGAACTTGAGGGATTTATAGCATTTAGATGGACTGGGATCTGAAGAGAAGGGCATTTATTTCTGGCCAAGGGGAAGGCACAAGCAAAAGTACAGAAATTTTAAAGTTCATAAGTTTGTATGGTCAAGTTGTTTTTTAAAATGATTATTTTGGTATATATTGCCATTAGCAGAGTATAAGGGCACCAGTTTAGTGGTATTGTTATCCTGTTGGATGACCAAAATTGCAGTTGCTTAGCAATTCTTTATTAAGGAGGTTTGTTAGACTTTGAAGGCCGAAATGAACCTTTGTCAGAGAACTAAAACCTCAGAAAGGTAAAGTAGACAATAAGAGAATACCTGGCTGCTTTACATGAATTCAGGTTCCTGTCTCTAGGGGACTACATCCCTGATTATTGACAGAATGATATTTATAAGAGGAAGAGAAGGCATATGCAAGTGAGTTTGTCATTAATCTTGAGCTAAATTCCTCTTTAAATTATTACTGACCTAGCCTGGATTTGCAAAGACTAAGTTTCCTTTAAGATACAAATTGTTTTTCTTAAAAATTTCTTTTAGGTTCCTAATTCTTCCCAGGTCAACTTTGTGAACATTTTGCTTTTGGGACCGTTTACTAATCTAGAATAAGATGAGTGCTGTATACATAGTATGCTTGGTTTTCAGAAAAGTGTGAAATATTCTCTGGACAAAGTGGATAAATATTGGCTGAATGACAATAATAGTACGAAAGAGTGGTTGTGACTAGAGATGTTTGAATCACTACACTTTGTCTTGTTTCAAGTTTTAAAAATAGAGTGGGTACTCTTTTCAGTTTTATAGATGACATAGACCTATAAAATATGTTGAAGAATAATATCAAAACCACAAATAACTGGGAAGGAAGGTGATCAAATATATGACATGATTTTAAATATCTTAAGGATTTTTAGATAGTAATAAATCCATTGCTTTGAGATGAATTACTATAAAAGCTAATGTGATTATTTAAAGGTTTCTTTAATTAGTGTAGGATAATTTGTAGAGGCAGTCCAGAGAGTGTGGTCTATATGTACAATAGATAGGAGGGTAAAATTATAATCATCTTCTGGGAGGAAATTTTGGCAGCATTTGTTAAAATTTACATTTGAAATTATTGGTAATTTAATAATTCCACTTCCTGGAATATGTCTTAGAGAAACACACAATTCTTAGAAGCTGAGACTAAAATCAAATGAGAGAAACTGGATTAGAACCGTTTCTAGATCCTGCCAGTATTAAATTTACCTATTAGTAGATTTTGAGCATACACGTAGAAATTTGATAATTGGGGGGGAAATTTCCTCATCTGTAACATGGAAGTACCTTATCATAGAATTATGA
>JAQZBX010092859.1:0-12222 GCA_029593785.1 Cabassous unicinctus
AATCAGGCTTCCTCAGCAGATTCACCTCACACCTCAGCCTCGTGCCACTTCAAGCCACCTGGTTTGCTCCCCAAACCTGCAAGGGGTTCCAGACAGCCAAACCCACAGAAAGGAAACCCCTCTCCACCTCCTGCCAGAACCCTCCCATTCTCTGAGAATGCTCCCTCTTGCTGGGTTGCTGGCAGGAGTTGGGGCATATCCCTGGGCAGCTAGGTAAATCAGACTTCCTCAGCAGATTCACCTCTCCCCTCAGCCTGGTGCTGCTTCAAGCTGCCTAGTTTACTCCCCAAATTTGCAAGGGGTCCAGACAGCCAAACCCACAGAAAGGAAACCTCTCTTCACCTCTGCCAGAACTGTCCCACTCTCAGAGAATGCTCCCTCTCACAGGATTGCCAGTGGGAGTCGGGGGTCATCCTAGCCCCCTGCCCTTAGGGTGGGGCTTAGCCTGCAGGGGAAAAACTCATAATTTTGTTTTGAACAATCCACCTCACTGTCAGCTCCCTCCAGATTGATGTCCCCAAGGCTCTCAGTCTGTAGGCTCCCAGAACAGACCATTCGGGCAGGATCCTTTCCCCAATCAGCTGTCCTCTGCGGGAGAGATGGTGAGTGCCCACCTAAACCGATGCCATCTTCTCATTGTCTTCTTAATATCTTTTTTTCCTTTAGGCATATTTTCCTTCAATTCTTTGAATTGATCTTGGAGATTTGTGTGATTATCATAGATTAATTATCGTAAATCCTTTATCTCATTAGAATATTTGCATCAGTCCCCTTATGGCTGACTATTACAGCTTATAAGTTTTTCTCTGGTATCTAGACATCTGAATAAAATGATTATATTACTCTGATGATCAATTTCTTTCTATTGCCTGTGTGCTTTGTTTTATGGTTCTTCTATGATTTTTGGTTCAATTTATTCTGTGTATTTAAAATAGCCCAGCTTAAGTTACCAAAATTGGGCAAGGGACACACGTTTTTACTCCCAGGAGGTGGGACTAAGAGAGATCAAAAAACAGTTTTTCTCCTTGTAGGTTCCTGGCTCGTCAGAAGATGGTGCTCCTCTGTGAACCTTTCCTTGGAGGTGTTTCTTTCAACCTTTGTTTGCCTGTGTTTCTGGTCTGGCCAGAACCAAGATTCAAAATAGGCTCTATTGCCCAATTCACTGAAGAGTAACCATTCTCTGCCCTCTGACACATCCTCCCTCTTTTCAGGGAGGAGTATATCTGGTCTTCTCTCTGTTGGCTTTTGTGGGCCAGTAATTTTATTCAGGTTGCATGTCTTGATGGTGGGAGATGATTGTTGTTTCTGCCACTGTGGGACTTTAGTAACTCATGATTCTTGTTTCATGTTCTTTCTTTCTGTATCTCTCACCATCCTGGGTGTTACACAGCATCCTGGTCTGCTGACCCCTAAAGCAGTTACTTCAGATAGCTTTTGACTATTTCTCCCTTGTTTTGGGGAGAGAGTTGAGCCCTGCCTGCCTAATCTGACACTATCTTCCAAGAACTCAGATATCACCTTTATGATCTCTTACCCTTTGGCTGACCTCCAAATATTGTCCCTCTTGGTTTGTCTTACTATTGTCTTAGTGAGAAGGCAGTGACCAACATGGACATTCTCCAAGGAAAAGATAGGTTTTCCCTAAGACGCAGAGCTTCTGCACTAAGTCTATTAATATCAATTTTCTTCGTTTTTTGGTCCCATGCCAGTTTCTTCTTAGATTTCAGGGAATGAAAGCCTAAAAGTTCCTCTACCACATTGGCTTTAGGGACAGAAGAGAGACTAAATGATGGTGTCTCCAAAACAAAGGAAATATCTAGAGATTGGGGCCAATGGGAGACCACAGCATTTGCTGAATTTATCACCTTGTTGACTCTAACCCCACATTCATGGTCATGAAGAATACATTTTGTCCCTGACTGTCCTCATTAGGGGAGCAAAAGAATCACTGAGATTTCCCTAAAGTGATGGTTTCCAAACATTTTTATCTTAGCATTCAACATTTAATCTTATTATCTATAATGCATGTACTTTCTCTTCTCTGCTACTTGAAACCCACAAACTGATTTCGCTGGTCACCTACAACGCAGACAGACATTAGAGCAGCTTGAATACCAGGTGTTTCTATTCTTCCCTTACCTCAGAAAGTCTTGGAGACCCTTAAATCCTTGGGCTTATTGAAAGTGGTCTTCTGTCTCATGGTGTCTTGCCCACCCACCTTGGTGCCCCAATGCCAACCTCACTGTACTAGGCATTAAGACATTTGTAGGAATCTTGTAGAAGTGTAACTACCTGGAGATTTAACTCACATTTAATTTAACTGAGGATGTACAAGAGAGCCTCTGCTTCTCTCTGGGAAGTGAAGAAGGTAAGACTGATTTCTCCCCATGTACTCCTCTAATCAGGATTTGGATTGCATTCTGATAAAGAATAAAATTCTATTCTTGAAAGAAAGTGAATGGGGTCAATCCTTCATATTCCAAAGACCTATATGAGTGATATTTTACTGGGTTGCATCAATTAGTCCATCAGACCACCCAGCTGCTCACATCCATGAATGGATAGGGAGACACTGATTTTAGGTCAAGGATGGCATCACCTGAATCAGGCATAGATAGTGGCCTCTCGAGACAAATGAGAGAAACAATCATCAGATACCAAATAAAGCTAACTTTACAAAACAGAAAAAAAATGAATACAAGTAAAACTGGACCCCACCAGTTTTAAATGCTTGCATGGTCTCTACTGGAGTGGTTGAAAATCAAAATTTTGTGTCCTTAGCACATATGATATTATTTTGAATCCATGAGGGATTTGAACTCCCTGCACTGCCCACAGAAAGCAGCATGCTGGTGAAAGTAGAAAGCACACTTGAGACCCCATATCTCTGATCTAAGGTTGTAGACACTGTTAGATCTATAGATCTTTAAGAACAGAAGAGAAATAGTTCCTAAAGGTTACCTTTTCTAAAAATCAAAAGGTATTTTGGTGTATTAGTCAGCTAAAGTGTTGCTGATGCAAAATACTAGAAATCTGTTGCCTGTTATAAAGGTATTTATTTGAGGTAGAAGCCCATAGATACCAGGCCGTAAAGTATAAATTACTTCCCTCACCAAAGTCTGTTGCCATATGTGGGAGCGAGATGGCTGCCAATATATGCAACAGTTCAGACTTCTGGTGTTCCTCTCTTCCCTGTTTTCAAGGATCATCCATTTTGAGACCTGCATTAGAACTTCATTCCTTTTTATGAATTCCAATGTAAATTTTTATCACATCGTGTTCATCAAGTCACCTATTGACACCTGTAGTACCTCCATCTTTTAGCTATTGTAAATAATGCTCTTATGAATATTGGATAATTGATTGAGTTGCTTTTTTCAATTCTTTTGGTTATATACCTGGAAAAGGGATTGCTAGACCATATGGTAATTCTATGTTCAACTTTTTGAGGAAGTATTTTCCACAGTAGCTGCAACTTTCTTCATTCCCACCAACAATACATGATGGTTCCAACTTCTCCATGTCCTAACACTGGTTGTTTTCCATTTTAAAAAATAATTGCCACCCTATTGTGTGTGAAGTGGTAATTCATTTTGTTTTTATGTGCATTTCTCTAATGGCTTTTGATGTTTAGCACCTTTTCATTTACTTCCTGGCTATTTGTATACCTTCTTTGAGGAAAAATCTATTTAAGCTCTTTGACTATTTTAAAATTGAGTTGTTTGTCTTCTTGTTGCATTGTAGAAGTCTGTTATCGATTCTGAATACTAAGTCCTTAACAGATACATGTCAAGGATTACTTCCTGTAATTCCTTGAGTTGTCTTTTTACTTTCTTGTTAAAATCCTTAGGTATGTTTTTAATTTTGATAGTTTATTTTATCAATTTTTTTCTTTTGTTGCTCATGCTTTCAGTATAAAGTCTAAGACTTCATTGTCTAATACAAGGCCCTCCATATGGTTCCCTGATTTTTCTTAAGATTTCCTAGTTTTATCACTCATATTTATGCTTTTGATTCATTTTGAGCAAGTTTTTTGTACATAATGTGTAACAGAGGTCCACTTTCCTTTTGTATGTGGACATCTAGCATGTTTGTTGAAAAGACTGCTCTTTCCACATTGAATGGATTGACTCCCTTGTCAAAAATTAGTTGGCCATAAATATACACTGATTTATTTTTGTGCTCTCAATTTTATTCCTGTGGTTTATACTTTTGTCTTTCTGCCATTACCACACTGTTTTAATCACTGTAGCTTCATAATATACTTCAAAATCAAAAAGTGTTTGTTCTCCAAGTTTGTTTATTTTTAAAGATTTTTTGGCTATTTGTGTCCTTTGCCCTTCCATTTAAATATGACTAGCTTTTCAATTCCTGCAAAGAAGTCTATTGCAATTTTCTTTATTGGCCTCTCTCCAGAATTTAAAGGACATTAATTTATCATGTTCTTCCACTCATAAAAGAATTATTAATTAAATTCCTGGGCTTTCTCCTCTAAGCCTATATATTCAACAAAATATTCCTGAGATGTGTTTCAGAAGCAGTAAGATACCTTCTAATTCATTTATTAATGCATTCTTTCATTCAGCAGTTAGTTATAATACCTTCTATATACTATGCACATAAGATCTCAATGTTCAAGTTTCACATAACAAAATTGTTTTCTACTCTGTCTCCCCTTCAACCTATTATCTATGTCTCTTCTTCCATTTTCTCCCCAAAGAGTAATCTCTATCAAGTGTCTCCACTACTCCCTTGCTCCTCTGTTTCTTAGCCCTTAACTAAGAATTCTGCTTGCTATTGTGTTCACTCAGTTAAAATTCCGCATCATGTCACTGCTTAAGTGAACTGAACACTAACTGCCGAAATCAAATCATCTAATTCTCAAGGGCTTAAAATCTATTTTTTCTTGTTCACATCCTAATCCATTTCAGCTTGGGGCTCTCCTGGCAATTTTCTTCCAAGTGGCCTTTCAAGAGTGTAGGCTTCTATGCATTTTGTTATCCCTTCTTTTTCTAGTGCCCTCCCAGAGTTCTGCTCATGATTGCTTCTATTCAGCCAGCCAATCAGCAGAAAGAGGCTATAAAGGATATTTTCGGGGCAGGGAGGGGAGAGGCAGTCGAAATACAGGGGCTTTTTTGGGACTTGAGGGTTGTCATGAGTGGCATTGTGGCAACAGATGTAGGCCATTTTACATCAGCATATACCACGCAGAACTGTGTGGGAGAGAGGGTGGTCTATGATGTGAAATGCGGTCTATGCTTGGTGGCAAAGCCCCAGGATGTGTATATCCATTGTGGGTGATGTCCCACATTGATGAAGGATGTTGGTGTGGGATGTTGTGGGAGTTGTGGGCGGTGGGGAACATGGGAATCCTTGTAATTTCTGAGTAATAATTAGGTAATCTAAGCACCTTTAAAATATATATATATATATATAAAATAACATTTATGTAAGAAAATACACATATATGCATATATATTTATATATCATTTTACAAATATTGTTATGTACTGTGAAAAATCTTGATTTTTATGAATTAAAAAAAAAACATTAAAAAAAAAAGGATAGTCAGGGAGGTTTTATTTATTTTTTATTTTTTTAACCAAACCTTGCAGATGTATATAATATTTCTTCCCACACTCATTTGGTCAGGATCTAGTCATATGGATAGACATGGCTTCCTAACTATAAGGCTGGGAAATGAAGACTTCCTGTGCACTGGAAGAAGAAATTTGATTGGGGAGTATTTTGACGTCCACAGTGACCTTCTAATTGTCAATCCAATGTCCTGAGTACCCTGTGACATTCTCATTGTTAACTCTCCCTTCTTTGAATCACATGCATTTCTTTGTGTTATAGTTTCCTAGCTGCTGAAACAAATACTGTACAAAGGGGTTGGTTAACAATAGGAATTTATTGACTCCTGGTTTCAGAGGGTAGGAGGATTGCTTTCTCCTGGTTGGCCCTTCTTGCTGAACAGCAATGTTTGGGGTTACTTGGCATTTCTATCACTTGGCAATGCACATGGCAGCATCTTCTACTTCCTCTTCTGGATTTTGTTGACTCCCAGCTTATTGTTTCCCGTGGCTTTCTCCTTCCATGTTTTTCTTTATAAGGCTTCCAATAATATCATTAAGACTCATCCTGATTCAGTGTTGTCCCACACCTTAGTTGCTGTAGCCTTATCAAAAGGTCTTATTAAAATTGGGTTCACACTCACATATATGCATTAAAAGCATGTTTTTTCTGGGGTACATACTTCAAGCCACTGAACCTGCCTTGGACTTTCTGCTTGCCTCTTTAGCTCCTCATTTTTCATCTCACTTTGTCTTCCTCTATTACTTTAATCCTGTGCCTCCCCCCACAGCTGGCCATGACACGCTTATCAGCAAATCTGATTTTCTTCACACCCTGGTACACAGTCTACTGTAACTACAGTTGGTTGCTTGAATTATTCTAGGTACTTTATGCTTATACTATTTCTTCAGGCTGAAATGTATTTTCTGTCTGGTTTACCTGATACAGTTTCTCAAGGCCAGTTCAATCATCACATTCTTTATAAAATTTTTAAAAATTATTTTTAATTTTTAATTAAATTTAAAAATTTAAGGGAAAATTAATTATTCTTTCACTATGTCTTATTTGTGTTTACATTAATTTTATATGTAGAATTATATTTCTATATATACACATTACTTTACTCATGGGTATTTATTTCTATGTCTCTTATATGAGCCAGCCAATGCTACAATATTGCTGAATAAAAACAATGGTTTGAAACAATAATCATTTATCACTATGCTAAAAAATCTGTGGATATAACGAGGCTCTAATCTAGGCTTTTTAGGCTTTGGGATTCAGTTTTAAGCTGCAGGTTGTACAGATCTTCTCCATGTATCTTTTGTCTTCTTGGTCCAATGGCTCATGGGGCAAGGAATTTGGTCCACATGTGTTATTCTGGGGCCCAGACTAAAGAAGATATACCTACCTCGGGTATTTTCTTCTTATGGCAGATGACTAGAGCCTAAAAGAACAGGAGCAACTTCAAAGCATTTTCTACTCCAATCTGCCTCCACACATTGACCATAGTAAGGTACGTAGCTAAGTCCAAAGTCCAAAGTGAAAAGTATCGTGAGCTCATGAAAAGGATATGCATATATGACTTTATTACAAGGGAGTGAATAATTAGCCCCAATAATTCAATCTACTGCATCTCTCTTCTGCCCAGAATGCTGAGGGTAGAGGCCTTACCTACCCATTTTGAATCTCCAGTTCAAACAAGGTTACTACCTCTTTGTAAGTGCTCTAAAAATGTCTCTGACTTGAATTGATTGTTGAGTGGTTCTTTGTTACCAATAAATTCATAATTCATATATATTTAATTTTTAAGAAAGAATAGTATAACTTGTGGGTGAACCTTGGGTATTACAGGGCAGTGCATGTTTATAGAAAGACAAAATCACTTCCTGCAGAAGTGGGCTAAGAAGTCTCTGTGAATGAGTTGAGACCAGATAGCTAAATGTATTAGATTCCTAGAGCTGCTGTAACCCAGAAACTTGATAAGCCCATATATGAATATTATAACAGACTTGAGGAAACTTTTTAAAAAATTTCAGGCCTTAAACAAATTGATTCTAAAACCTCTACACTATTTAATTCTACTTTGTTAATGGTCTTTCAGAGGAACTAAGCAACACTCTAAAACATAAACAACTAAATTGGACCACCATGGAACTCAATAATTTAGTAAATCTTGCAGATCAATTAGATCCTCATACCTTTTAAAAACTTGGGGAGAAAATCTAAGAAAAAGAAATCTTCTCAAGCTGAAAAAGCAGTTGAATAAGCCTCAACAAACCATCTAGGCACAAGGATTTAGAGTACACCAATGAAATATGAATTGAATTTTTATGTTGACTCTCACTCACATGCATATTTATGGGAGTAGGAAATGAGAGAAAAGTATGAAAACTAAGAGAATACATCTGAGGTTTTTTTTTCTTAATGGCAAATTTATTTTTCCAAACATTTTATAATAGAGGTTTGCAAATTTTCATGTAAATTGTTAGAAGCTAAATATTTTTGGCTTTGTGGGCCAAGAGTCTCTCCTTCAGCTGCTTTATTTGCCATTGTAGTGTGAAAGACAATAAAGAAATGAATGGGCATGACTGTGTTCAAATAAAATTCTATTTAAAACAGGCCAAGAGCCTGTAATTTACCAACTTCTGCTTTAAACCACTTATTCTAAAACTTATACTTGCAATGACCTGGAGGGATTGTAAAAATAATACAAAATAGCAATGATAGATACAGGCCATTGAATATTTCATCATAACTTACAAAATTTGTGGGACAAAAAGGAAACTATAATGTAACCTGTAGTCCATGGTAAGTAGCAATGCTTCAATATGGGTTCATCAATTGTAAGAAATGTACCACACTACTGAAAGATGTAAATGTGGGAAAGTGTAGGAGGGGGAGGGAGTGGGGTATATGGGAATCCTTATATTTTTATATAAGATTTATGTAATCTAAAGCTCATTTAAAAATAAAAAAATTAATTAAAAAATAAAAAAATAAAATAGTAAGTAAATTTAGAACTTGAGTGGTGAGCAGGAGTTGGCTAGTGGAGGGTTTATTACCTATTGCTACTCTTTCCTCAGATAACTAGGAAGGGAGCCATCTGCAGACAGCCATCCTCATGGTGGAAAGATTGACAAGAATGGAGAATGTTTAATTTATTTGTTTTTTTTTGGATTAAGCTTTAAAAAATAGCACTCTGTTGAATATTTAACACAGTCACGTGGCTCAGTAATTTACAGATGCACATACATATATAGGTATACAGTAAGAAGTCCAGATTCTACTGTTCCCTTTTCCATTTGTAATCATGTTTATTAGCTTCTTATATATCCTTCTAATGCTTATTAATGCAACTATATGCAAGTATAAATAAATATTTTCTTTTTCCACACTTTCTTACCCAAAACACCTGGGGCAGAGACAATGTTATATGGCCAAAAAATTCCTTTTTTGCATTTTCTTTCTTCTTCTCTGGGAATCAGAAAGACTCTTTTTTGCAGGCACCACTAAAGTTAGTTTGAAGCATATGCCTGGGTTCTGGATGATGGGAAACAGGCAGAAATATTTATATTATAGAACCTCTGGCCTATAAACCTTCCTGAGCCCTTTGTGTGCTCTCTTCCTTTATGTGGTGACTTCAAATAAAACTGCTTGTATAAAGTGGTGACATATGGTCCCTGAGCCATAATAAGTTGGGACATGAGCAAGAAATGAATATTTACTATGTTGAGGCCCTGAAGTGTCACAGTTCTCAATTTGTTTGTTACCATTCCATAATTTAGTCTATCCCAACAAAGCAAATAAGACACACTTCTCTGAACTTAACTTTCATTTAACACACTATATTCTGGAGATCTTGCCACTTTATTAACAGGTATATAGTATTCCATTTTGTTCATTTATCTTGGTTTATTCATTCACAGTTCCTTTAAGATGAATCTGTTGACATTATGTTTCTATGTCATTCGGGACATATGCAGATTGCCAAGTATTTTAAATTGTTGATATAGAAAATGAGAGATAAATAAATGATTTGATAAGTAAAATACATTAGGTTTGCAGCAACATTAATAACTTGCAATAACAGGTGATTTGGGGCTCCATAAACTTGTCTTGCTGCAAATTTAAGAAATCGTATAATTGTTCTCTAGTGCTGCTCAATAGTTCAGGTGAAGCCAGGTAAAGGTAGGAAATTGGATCCATTGAGGATAGCATTTTGTAAAGCTGATTTGAATGCTGTCCAATGGGAAAAAGAAACCAATACCTTGGCAGGATAGTGCTTGAAATGTTCATCAAGTTGTCTGAGTTGTATAGGGAATGAAGTGAATAAAGAAAGGGAGCAATTGATAAGGAGAATTTATAGGAGCCAAAGTGCTGAAATCTTGATGAGGTAGATGAACCAAAGAATTGGGATCAACTAAGAGAGTTGGAAGGAGTGTGTAGTCAGAGACTAGGATGTCTGAGTAAATGGTTTCAGAGGTGATAGCAGATATTCTTTCAGGTGAAGGCCATGCGCAGGGAATGATCATGTGGCCAATGTGGAACAGAAAAGGTGTTATTAGAAATAAAAGGAACAAGGAAATTAGGGCAGGATTTTCTGAGTGACATTCACTTGAATGTTAAAGACTTCTGGTAATGTGGTATTAAAGAGAAGTGAGAAACCATATTTAAAATCTTTTAGCAGTTCTTAACTTAGAACCCATTTTTCTGGGGTAAAAAAACTGAAATTGTATACAAGATTTCACTTGTGGTATATGTCTTAACAGATTTTATTGAGGAAAGTGTTTGTAACTTTTGTCCGTTTTTCATTCTGCCCCTAAATTTAACAACCACAATTCTCAAACAATGCTGCCTAATAAAATTTTCTGTGATAACGATATATTCTATATTTGTGCTGTCCAATATGTGGAAAATGGGAGTTGTGGAATGTGGTTAATGCAACTGAGGAAATTAATTTTAAATTTAATTAAATTTAATTAATTTACATTTAAATAGCCACAAGTGGCTATTAGCTATCATTTTAAGTACAAGTCTAAATAAATGGTCAACAGAGAAGTATGTTTCAACTGCAAATAACAAATTTTTCCCACAATATTTTTATTGATTACATCTCTTTTGATGCTTTTCTGTTTTGATTAATTTTCTTCAATTAGGTAGGACTTAGTTTAAAATGTCCACAATGCTTATTCATTTTCTGTAAAGTATTTGTATTAGTCAGTCAAAGGGGTGCTGAGGCAAATTCCCAGAAATCTGTTAGCATTTATAAAAGGGTATTTATTTAGGGTAGAAGCTTACAGTTACCAGGCCATAAAGCAAAAGTTAATTCCCTCATCATAGTTTGTTGCCATGTGTTGGAGCAAGATGGCTGCTGACATCTGCCAAGAGTTCAGGCTTCCTGGGTTCCTCCCTTTTTGGGGCTTGTTTCTCTCAGGGCTCAGGCTTGCTTCTCTCCACAAGGCTGGCTGTAGACTTTCAGGTGAAAGGCTCATCTCTTTTCCTGGGGCCTTCTCTCCTTCCTCAGGACCAATCTCCTCTGCGTGCTTACTTCCCAGGGCTCCAGCATTAAAACTTCAAACTCCTTTCTCTGCAGTGTGGTTTCTCTGTGAAACCAAGGGGGTGGGGATGCCACATCCTACTAACATGGCCCAATCAAAGCCTTAATCATTATTTAATCAAGTAAGAGTAAAACCTCTGAATCCAATACAGCCTAATACACCCAGAGGAAAAGATCAGTTTACAAACATAAACCAATATTTCTTTTTGGAATTCATTCATAATATCAAACTGCTACATTCCACCCTCTGAATTTCAAAAAGACATTACAATATTCAGAAAACCTTATTTCAGTAACAATGCTAAGTACAAAATCATAATCAGTTTAATCAGTTTAAAGAAATATGATAATCAGTTTAAAGAAATACAGTTCATCTTGGGGCAAAGTCCCATCTGCTGTAGACCTCTGAAACTTACAAAACAATTTATTTGCTTCAAATACACAAATGGACAGACAAAGGATAAACATTTTCATTATTATAAGGAGAAATTAGGAGGGAAACATAAGTCATGAGTTCTCTACAGTTCAGTAAACCTGCAGGGCATCCTCAATTCAATTTCAAAGTCTGAGTGTCATTCTTAAGATGAATGTTTCTTCTCCCTGGGGCCTTTTGGGGACCCACCCTATCCACAGGCTTGCTCAGTGTCCATTTTCTTGGTTCCACCCTTATCAAGCATCTCGGTGTTGACCAAGCTCAAGAACTCACCCTCCAAGAGTGTTGGGGTGATTGTTACACTTTATCTAATCTTTGGGTTAGTGGTAAGCCCCCCTTGTTGGGGACCTTCACAGTAGCACTCACATTATGCACCTTGTCAGCACCACTGGTGACCCGCAGGTCAGCACCGGTGGCTTATCAGCACTACCGGTGACCCGCAGGTCGGCACCAGAGATATGTAACATGGCCGTTAGGAATGAAACAAAGAACAGTGTTAGCTGTAGTTAGCCTTCTTCTAGGAAGTTAGAGAGTTTTCTGCCATCTATCCCAGCAACAGCAGCCACCAATCAGGGATTCCTGCCACCTACCCTAGTAACAGCATTAGCCAATCCTAGGCTGCAACCCACCCTCCAGATCCACCAATCCTCAC
>JAQZBX010092860.1:0-12223 GCA_029593785.1 Cabassous unicinctus
TAAAAAAAAAAAAAAAAAAAAAAGCCCAGTTTTGAGCATAAAGAGGCACTACCAGTAATTAGTCTGAGAGGTGTCCCAGGCAAGGCAGGACACGTGTCCCTCTACTTGTAGACACGTGGCTTTGCTCCCTCTCAGAATGAAAGCCAGGCCCCTGAATCCACAGGCCCACGTCCCTTTCATCACATCGGGACTGTTTAAAACCAGATCTTGCCAACTCTCAGGAGCAATAACAGCAGAAATTGGCCCACTGGGTTTTTAGAAAACGGAAATGGGGAACGTCATCTGGTTTCAGAGCTGAAGAGCAGTGGAGTCGGGCCCGCAGGGACTTGGGTTGGATCTGTCATTAGCAAGAGGCTAAAACCCAGCCAGCTTTGGCTCCACGTCAAAGAAAGAAGGATGAAGAACCTGGAGACGTGAGCTCTCTCTCCTGAACTGGGGCTAAATTAGCTGGCTGATGGAAATCACTTTCTTCTGGCACAGCCCACACTGACCTTGTAAAATGGAAACCCTTCTGATCATTTGCCATCCAGCCACCTTAGGAAGACGTAATAATCATAAAACAATAGCTACATTAAACTGATGCTTGCAGTGTGGGAGCGCTCACTCACTGCTTTTCATGCGTGGTCACTATTCCTCGCAATGACCCTATGAAGCAAGGATTATCATTATCTGCATATTACAGACGAGGAAACCAAGGCTCAGAGAGATTCTGTTGCTTGTTCAAAGTTACGCATTTTGTAAGAAATCAGGGTCTGTCTACCTTTGAGCCGTGTCTTCACATTGGCTCTCTATAGGAATTTAATTTATCAGTCCCCCCTTCCCCCCCGCCCCACCGCCCCCATTTCACAGAATAATGTCTAGTAATCCAAGTGAGGTAAACATTCCTCAAACCTGGACAGGGAGGAAGGGTGGTTCCTAAAGCTTCCAAAGATTAGCTTCGTAGCTTCATTTCCCTTTATTTTTTAGGAAAATCTATACATTGTGAGACCTGAGAAGAAATATTTGTTGATTGGAGTGGAAACCAATATCAAGAAAACCTATGGGCATTTTTTAGTGGAGAAAGAACTGGGTATGTATAAGGTCACAGGAAAGGAAAGTCCCTCTCAGGGACTGTAACTGGCCTAACATCAGTTCCCCATGCTGGTGTGCAAAGCTCTCCCTCCTCCAGCTCTCGGGGCTGTTGATTCCTGCAGCCTGGAGTCCCTCAGGCATGCTAATAAAGTTGTTGAAATTAAAAACAACTTATCGTTGGCAGGTCCAAGGAATCTCACACAACTCCAACCTGACCCCTGAAGCTCAATTTAATCGTTATTAATATGTGTCAGCTTTTTGAAGATGGATATAAAGATTAAAGGACTTGGCCTGGGTGTTTGGAGCACCTAAGGGACAGCTCCCGTCCCGGGCAGTGATGGCCCCCTCCCTCACCCAGGCTGCATCGAGGCTGAGCCAAAGGGAACGCCGGTACGTGACATATTGCAGAATCACAAAATAATGTTTACTCCCATTATGTGTTGCAACTGAAACTCCAGGCGCCTTTTAACTGAAATAAAAATGTTAAAAATCTCAGTGATGGAGAGAGCTGTGGTGGATTCTAGTTCTGTCCCTATGACCAATTATAACTGAGTGACTTAAGCTCTTTGAAAATGTGTTTCTTTTTCTTGCTTCAACAAGAGAAGCAAAAGTGAGATTTTCAAGACCAAAAAGAAAAAAAATTTTGAGAAAACTACTTCGAGAAATCCTTTAGTTGCTTTGAGGTAAATAAGATTAGCTTCCTAATAGCAGTTTCTGGCATAGTTCCTCAACTAACTTAACTAAACTGAATAAATAGCTTGATGATGTGGTAATGCGGGGGTAAAGTCATGGTGGCTAGAAAAACTATTTGGCAGCTGCCAAGAAAAACACACAAATTTATAAAGGCAGTACTGACCCTAAGCCTTATAGGTAGAACAAAATTATTATTCCTTTTCATGCAGCTTAACTTTCATAATACTCTTCAATGTCGTGAGATTAGCTGGGCAAATGTCCAAGAAAACAGAGGAACAGAGCTGGCTTTTAAGGTATTAGAATCCCCAAAGGTAGAACAGAGGAAGGATTGGATCCCAGGGGCATGAAATATGCCAACAAAATTACTGCATCACTACAGCATTTACACTAAGGACAAAAAAGTTTCTTCTGTCTGATTCCCCTATTTAATGTCATCTTTCTGAAGAAGAAACTCTTAGAAAGGGCACTTTATTCTAATGTGGGGCTCAATTGGGTAGGCCCTTACTGATTGGAAAACTTCCCTCAAAGCACAATCTTTCTGTCTCCTCTTTTCTTCTCCGTTTGGGTATTCGTATGTCCAAGGTACGTGGGGCAAGCAGACATTGTAAAAGCCAAGTATCGGATTATAAGAATGCAGCAAGAGGATGTTTTAAAATATGTTAAAAGGCTTTCTTATTTCTACTTCTTCAGACAAGAGTCATTTGTTGCTTGAATGTGATTGGGCAAAAAAAAATAGCAACAGCAACACCTTATATTTATTGCGTCTTTCCTAAGTGCCTGCATTGTTCTGACCACTTTATAATATATTATCTCACTTAATCTTATAAGATGAGCACTGTTAATACCGATGAGGAAACTGAGACACAAAATTTCAGTAACTTACCCAAGACCAAAGAGTAAGGAAATGTGGAGCCCTAAGGCTCAACGTTTAGCATTTACCTTCCAAACTAGTCTCACTCCAGAGAAAATGGTTATGAAAGCAAAAGCTTTTAATCTGCAAGAGGTTGGCCTTTAAAAACAATAAATAGTTTATGGAATTATGGCATTCATACATGCCCCAAAGTGCACACATCTAAACTGTACAGATCAATGAAGTTTTACAAAGTCAACAGTTTCATGTAACCAGTACCTGGATCAAGAAACAACATTGCCAGCATTGCCAGAAATCCTCCTTAGATTTCCTTTCAATCTCTACTCCTACCTCCACCACAATTAGTTCTAAAACAATAGAACTAATTTTGCTTGTTTGTGAATTTCTTATAGTTGGAATCATACACTATGTACTCTTTTTGTGTTTGAGTTCTTTCACTCAAGTTTTTGTTGTGAGAACCATCCACACTGTATTTCACTCTCGATGCTGTATAGTATTCTATACGCATATACCAAAATGTATTAATCTGTTTTACCGTTGATTGACATTTGGGTTGTTTCCAGTTTGGGGTTAAAACAATCAGTGCTACTCTGAATATTCTTTTATGCATCTTTTGGTGAACATACATGCACATTTGTTTTGGGTACACACATAGGAATGGAAGTGCTGGGTCACAGGTTATACCTATGCTCCGCTGTATAGATGTTGCTCAACAGTTTTCCAAAGGAGTTGGACCAATTTACACATCCACCAGCAGTGTGAGCATTTCAGTTGCTCCACAAGTTCATCAACATTTGTTATTGTCTTTTTCATTTTGGCCAGTAGTGGCCAGAGTCAGCTATATAATTTGTGGGAATGGGTGCAAGTCGAAAATGTAGGGCTTCTTGTTCCAACATTACTTAGAATCTCAAGCCCGTGACAACAGAGCATTAAACCACCCACGGGGCCCTTTTAAGGTTGGGCCTTGTGTGACTGCAAAGGTCTCATGTTCATGAAGGCATCCCTGATGGTGGGTGTATATGGTGGTATCACACTGTTTTAATTTCCTTGATGACTGATGAACTTGAATACATTTTCATATGTTTATAAGCCATTTTGATATCCTCTTTTAGAAAGTGCCTATTCAAACCATTTGCCTTCTTTCTATTAGATTCTTGTCCTTTTAAAATTAATTTTAGAAGTCTTTGATATTTTCTGGTTATGATCCTTTGTTAGATATATAGGCATATGTGTATATGCGTATATATGTATAAAACTCTTCTCCCACTCTGTGACGTGCCCTTTTCCTCTTTTTATGGTGTCTTTTGGTGAACACTGTTACTAATTTTAAAATATTTCAATGTATCAGTTCTTTTCTTTATGGTTAGAGGCTTTTGTATCCTGCTTAAGAAAGCTTTGCCTACCACAAAGTCATGAAAATATTCTCTTCTGTTTTCTTCTATAAGCTTTGCTTTACCTTTGCACATTTATATCTAAAGTCTACCTGGATTTTTGCATATGCTTTAAAGAGGTAGGGTCAAGATTACTTTTTATCCATACATCTGGCTACCTAAGTGACCCAGCACCATCTCTTTCTCTTTTTTTTTTTTAATGGAAGAAGGCACCATGAACTATTTCTTGAAAAGACTATCTTTTCCCATATTTTAATTACCAAAATATGACTGTCTTTGTCATATTTTGGTAATTAAATGTGGCTCTATTTCTGGGTTTTCTATTGTCTTCCCTTGGTCTGTTTGTCTATCCTTGTACCAATACCAATTTGCCTTAATAGTAGGTCTTGATATATGATAGGGTAAGTCTTCCAGCTTTCTTCCTCTTTAATTTTGTTTTGGCTATTGTTTGTTCATTGCATTTCCATATATATATGTATATATATATACATATATATATGTATATATATATGTATATATATATAAAATACACATATATCTATATTTTTGAGATTTATTTATTTATTTATCCCCCCACCCCTTGTTTTTTGCACTCCTTGTCTGCTCTCTGTGTGTTCTTCTGTGCTTGTCTTCTCTTTAGGTGGCACCGGGAACCGATCCTGGAAACTTCCAGAGTGGGAGAGAAGTGCTCCTTCTCTGAAGTGCACCTCAGCTCCCTGGTCTGCTGTGTCTCTTATTGTCTCTCCTCTGTGTCTCTTTTTGTTGTGTCATCTTGCTGCGCCATCTTTCTGCACAAGCCAGCACTCTTATGCAGGCCAGCACTCTGCATGGGCCAGCTCACCACATGGGCCAGCTTGCATTTCACCAGGAAAAGCCCCGGGAATCGAACCCTGGACCTCCCACATGGTAGACAGGAGCCTAATCTCTTGAGCCACATCCATTTCCCCTATATATGTTTAAGACTCAATTTGGTGTTCTGATTAGAATCATATTCAAGGTATAGATCAATTTGAGAACTGACATTTTTACAATAATGAGTCTTTCAATCCATGAATAAGTTATATTCTTCCATTTATTTATATCTTATTTGATTTCTCTCAATAATGTTTTATAGTTTTAGCATAGAAATCTTTCACAATCAGATTATTCATAGATATTTGAAATTTTTAATGCTTTTTAAAGTAATACATATTTTTGAAAACTTCATTTTCTATTTATTTTTTGCTGATATGCAGAAATTCAACTACAATAGCTAGCATCTCCTGTACAATGTTGAATAGAAATTTTATAGTAGACATTCTAATCTCTTTCCTCATCTCATGAGAAAGGCTTTCAATGTTTTGCCATTAATTATGCTGTTTGCTATACACTTCTTAGATGTTCTTTACAAATTAAGGAAGTTCCTTTCTATTCCTAGTTTGCCGAGGATTTTTTATCATGAATTAGTTCTACATTTTATCAAAGCCTTTTCTGTATCTTCAGGATGATCATGTGATTTCTTTTCTTCTGTTTTCTATTAATGTGGTGAATTACATTGATATTCAAATGTTAAGCCATGCAGGCATTCTTGGAATACACCCTACTTGGTCCGCAATGTATTATACTTACTATATAATATTAAATTCTAATATTTGATTCCGAATTTTTCCAACCATATTCAAGAGAAAAAGTGGGTTGTAGTTTTTCCTGTCGTCTGTTTCCTAGAGCTACCATAACAAAGTACCATAAAGTGGGTGACTTAAAACAACAGAAATTTATTGTCTTACAATTCTGGAAACTAGAAGTCCGAAATCTGTCAGAGAGCATGTTTCCTTGATTCTTCCTCTAGATTTTTAAATTTATTCTTATGTGAGATTTGGTAAATTGCATATTTCAGTGTTTGTTCATTTCATCTGAATTCTCAAATTTATTTGCACAACCTAGTTCATAAAATATTGATCCTGCTTTTTTTTTTAATGTGGTAAATTACATTTATTGATTTTTAAATGACAAACCAACCTTGCATTCTTTTTCTTTTTTTATATAATTTTTTTTTCAGTTTTTAAAAGATACTTAAATTACATAAATATTACACAAAAAATATAGAAATTCCCATATGCCCCACTCCCCACACCTCCCACACCCTCCCACATAAACAACATCCTTCATTAGTGTGGCACATTCATTGCAATTGATAAAGGCATGCTGGGGCTTTGCCACTGAGCATGGACCATAGTTCACATTATAGTCTACACTCTCTTCCACACAGTTCTGCATGTTATGGGATGATATAAAATGACCTATATCTGTCATTGCAATGTCATTCAGGATGATTCCCAAGTCCTGAAAAAGACCCCGTATTACAACTATTTTTCCCTCTCCCTGCCCCCAGAGCCTCCAGTGGTCACTGCCTCCACATCAATGTTGTAATTTCCTCCATGGCTAGAATTACAATATGTCTATAGTTGTTACTGCTTTTCTAATGTCTATAGTTACGTCCCATTTTTTTAGTCCTGATTATGATAATTTGTGTGTTTTTTCCTTCTTATTTTCTTGATTAGTTTGCTTGGGGTTTATCAATTTATTAAATTTATCCAGGAACCAACTTAAGGCTGTTGTAGTTTCTTTACTGTACATTCGCTTCTGCTCCCGAGGTCTGCTTTTTTATTTCCTTTCTTCTACTTGCTTTTCCCCCCCCCCACAGCTTCTTGAGCTGTGCTTTTTAGCTGTTCTTATTTTCCAATACACTAATTAAGGCTATACATTTCCTAGGCACTTTTAAGCTACACCCCACTAGTTTTAATGCACATTATTTTCATTATCCTTGAATTAAAACTATTTTATGATAATTTTTTTTGTTGTTCTATGAGTTATTTGGAGGGGTATTGCTCAATTTCCTAGCAGTTAGGGATTTTATATTTTTTCTTTTCTACTTTTAAAAGATTTTATTTTTACAAATTTACTTCCATTGTGGTCAGAGACTATATTTGTATTACTGCAATCATTTTAAGTTTCTTGAAGCTTGCTTTATTACCTAACATATGGTCAATTTTGATCAATGGTTCATGTGCACATGAAAAGAATGTATATTCTTTGTTGGTTGTAGATTCTATATACATCAATTAGGTCAAATGTATTCATTATGTTATTTAAACCTGCTATATATTCATACCAAATTTTTGTCTGCTTGTTCTATTAGTTATTAAGATTGTTCATTATTTCACTTTGGTTGAGGATTTTAAAAATTTCTTTCTCTTACTTCTGTCAGATTTTTATTTATATGTTTTGAAGCAAGGTTATTGGGTACGTACAGAATTAGAATTGCAATATCTTTGGTGAATTGACCCCTTTATCATTGTGAAATGTCCTTCTTTATCACTAATCATGATTATTGCCTTACATTCTACTCTGATATTAGTGAAGCTATCTTAACTTTTTTTTCATTAATGTTTGCATGGTGTATCTCTGTCATTTTATCCTCAAGCTTTAAATTTAAGGTTTATTTCTTATAAGCATCATACAGTTGGGTGTTGTTTTTAGTACAATCTGGCAATCTTAACATTTTAATTTGAGCATATAATCCATTTATATTTAATGTAATTATTGATATATTTGGGGTTATATCTATCTAGGATTATTTCTTTGATACCTAAAAACCTCCCTTTAGTATTTCTTTTTAGTTCCAACCTGATGACCAAAAATTTTCTCATGCTTTGTTTGCTTAAATCTGTCTTTCTTTCCTTCCATTTTTTATTAGGTGTTTTATGTTGGTAGTTATTGGCATTCTAGGTTGGTAGCTATTTTCTGTTAGCACTTTAAAAAAATAATTTCATTGTTTTTTTATTTCCTTCATTTCTATTGAGCAGTTAGCTGTCAGTCTTATTGTTGCTCTTTGACGATAATGTCTTTTTTTCTTTTGATACTTTAAAGATCTTCTCTTTGTCTTTGGTTTTTAGCATTTGACTCTGATGTGCCTGAATGTCATTTACCCCCCTTTTTAAAATTTTTTTATCCTGTTTAGTATTCACAGAGTTCCTCACATCTACCAAGCCATTTTCCAAAATGCCTTTCATCAATTTTGGAAAATTCTCAGCTATCATCTTTTCAAGTATTGCAATTGTCAAATTCTTTCTTTTCTTTCCTTTCCTTCTGGGACTCTAGTTAAACATGTGTTAGACTTTTTCGCTGTGTTCCATATGTCTGTTATGCTCCATTCTGTATTTTCCATCCTTATCTCTGTGTTTCAATCTGTGGCTACTTACTATTGACCTGCTTTTCAATATTCTAATCCTAACTTGCCAGGTCCAAATTATTATGAACTTATCTACTGAGAATTTATTTAAGATGTTTTACATTTTACTACTAGAATTTCCATTTCTTTTTTATAGCTTTTAAATATCTACTGAAATTTACCATGTTCTTAACTAATTTCTCTCATTTTCCTCCATTTTCTTGAACATATTATTAAAAATTAACATCCTCATATACTAACTCCAACATCTGGACCACCTGCAGTTTTATTTCTATTGCGTTGTCCATGTTGTTTGTTGTTGTTTTTCTGGCTTTTGATCTTATGGTCCTGTTCCTTGACGTACTAAACAGTATGTAAAAAATAGTAGGGGTTCCAGAAGGGAGTTTTCCTTCTCTAAGCAGATAGCATGAGCTATTCACCTGAATCCAGTCAGGGTCTGAGTCAAATCAAGCTTTCCTGAGGCTCAGTCTGTCTCTGGTTCATTCCTCTTCTTAAGGAAGAGCCCTCAAGGAGTTTCAACCAAAAGACAGTTTCATTAACTGTGCCTCCCCTTTTCAATGATTTTGGATTTTAATCTTCATTGACTAAACACGGACATGCTACATACAACTTTGCTCTGCTTTTCAGAATTTTTGTTTTTGCTCTATAATCTCCTACACAACACAGCTTAAGAAATCAACAAAATTGAGCATGCATTTTAGGTCCCTGGAGTCTCTAAATTTTTCACTCCAACCCTTTAAATTGCTGACTGCCAAAAAATCTCTGCTGGCTTCTCTATTCCCCGGTATAAAACCTCTGTCTGGACATAACCTGAATTCTCTGCTTCTTTCATCTGCCTAGAATAAGCACATGCCCCAGGGAAAAGTCAATTGTAGATAGTTGGCACATCTCTTCACTTTTCTACCCATCCCCCCTTTTTAATCTTAGCCTTTGAATCTTTGCCTCAGCAGCTCTCTAATGGGATTTAAACAGATATTGTTTTGCATTTTATCCAGACCTTCTAGTTGTTCTCCATGGAGGAGTTGGACCATTTCAAACCTGTTCATCCTATATCAAGATAAGGCTTTTTGAGAGGGAAAATAGTTCAAAGCAAAATCCTAGAAGAGCAGGCTCTTACTTTATCTATAGAAATAGATGGAAAAGAGACTAAAAGAGTTAGATGATTCTGCCCTGAGGAGGGTACCAGAGTGGCCTTGGAGGATAGGGAAACAGTGGAGCAGGAGGCCAGAGGCCAGTGAGGCCGGACAGATTTATGACAAGGTCAGTGTCCTGCTTAGCCTCTACCATGCAGGCCCCAGAGAGTCAAGCCGTGCTCATGAATTGCCTCCACTCAATAAATATTTATTGAACAAATGAGTAAGTAAATAAGCAAATTCATCTCCCTTTACTCTCTGAAGCTTGAATAACAGAAGTTCAACCGTAGATATTCAGCACAAGTAATCAAGGAGACAAAAATGTTTGATTATATTAAAATATAATCTACATCATACATCTTACAGTACCCAATAAAAAAAAGGAGACAGCCCACTCTGTTCCAGATCGCAGTGTTCAGTGGCCATGGTGCTGGGGGTGGAAAGTGAGGTGGAGGTATGAGGCAGTGAGATATGTATGACCATCAAGAAAGTTCAGGCAGATCTCAGATGAAAGATGAGAGTGATGCTCCACAGAGAGAATCTCCTCCTTCAAGATGCACAATGCTCCTCCAAGGTGCCACCCCTAATCCACACCACACCCTGCTCAAGTATATGCTGGATGGCTAGGTGTACCGGGGATCGGGAGACTTGGTATCCCACACGGTTCACTGAGCCTGTTAAAGGCCAATAGAGCAAATGGAGAATTGGACTCTGCAGAGCCTGGGACTGGCAGCCTCAGTGACTGCCTGGCAAGCCCAGGTCAAGTCCAGGGATGGAGGCTCCTCAGAAGAACCTTGCCTTTAGCACCACAGAAGTTCTGTTGGCTTCAGGATTGGTGGCATGGTTTGTCAGTGCCTAGAAGAATGTTCACAAACACTTGGGCTTCAAATGAGTAAGAGAAGATTTGCTTTCCTCTTACCCAGCTTTTGGGGCTCTGGTGGCTTCTGTTTGGATCTGAGAGGAAGGGCTCACACCTGCCTTCCACTCTTCCATCTGCTGAATCTCACAGTAGTTGCTGTGCTAAACTCACTAAGACCTGGAAAATGATTAAAATACTCCCTTAGGTCTCTTGCCTCTGAAGGATTTAGGACAATAGGTTCCTATATTAAAAGAAATGTTAGTTACCAACCCACCAAAACCACACACACACTTTTTTCAAAAAATAAGGCAAGTAGCCTTGGTCCTCAAAGATTTTGCAAGCCCCTTAATAAAGATAATTTGAGCAGAAGTTGGTCTCATCCAACTCAGAATCTGCAATCCTTTCCCAGGTAAGTGCTTATTGTCGTTCATTCACAGTAAAGAAAATATTGATAACAATAATAAAATGACAGGTATCTTCTCAGTCAATATTCACAACAATCCTAGAGAAAGTTACTATTATTATCACTATTTTATAGAAGAGGAAACTGAGGCTCAGAGAAGTTAAGTGGTCTGCCCAAGGACACACAGCTGGTAAGTGGAACTAGGTTTGGCTCATGTTCAAAGTCAGCCCCACCACTTATTAGGTGTCCTAGTTTGGGTTCTCAAAGAAGCCAGAAGCAGACCCGGAGATGATAATTTGAATGCAAGTAGTTTATTTGGGAAATGTAGTTGTCTTAGTTTGCCAAAGGGATGCAGAGGCAAAGTACCAATAAAGGGAATTTTATGTGGGGTAAAATCTTACAGTTCTGAGGCTGTGAAATGTTCAAATCAAGGCATCATCAGAGATGCTTTCTCACCAAAGTCAGCTACTGGTGCTCCTGGCGTCTTGCCACATGGAAGCACATTTCTCCACATTTCCTAAAAAAGTGCCTTTAGGTACTGATGCAGATTCTAGAGGTAGGAAATGTCTGAAGGACGTGGGTAGGGTTTGATGGCATCTGTTGTACAAGATGTGAGGCTTAGGATTATACAATAAAAATGACTGTCGCCTCGAGAAGGAACCTCTCAGTGAGGCGTTGGCTAACCACCTCCCTCCAACTTGTTTAAATCATGTTCTTTGAGCACTCTTCTCCACCCACGGTGTAGCCCTGCCAGTCCAAACCACTGCCATCTCACTGGCTAACTCCAACATGCCCTTGAGTTCTCAACTCTAATGTCCCTTCCTTTGAGAAGTCCTCCCTGCTCTCCCCACCGCCCCCTGCTTTGTGCTCCCATAGTGCCCTACACTTTCACCACACAATACATACTTTGTGTTTATTGCTTAATACTATTCCTCCCCTACAAGATGTTAAGCTTCACATAGGAAGGGATTGGGTTTGTCCTGCTTCTCATTGTATTCCCTGTACTTAGCAGAGCCTGGAGCACAGCAGGTATCTAATTTGTGGAATTAATAAATGATTGGTTTGCAGTATAAATTCTACCTTTGAAAATTTTTTCTATAAAGTGTTGTATTTCAAATCTGCCTCCCTACTATTAACAACAGCAGTTATTCTGTACCAGACGCCATTCTAGGAGTTATAAATAATTTATCTGTGGTCCTGATAATCTTGCAAGGTAAGTATTATTATCTCCATTTAAAGATGAAAAAACTGATGTTCAAAGAAGGTAACTGATTTGGTCAATGTCACATGACCATCCAATGACAGAGCTGGGCTTTGAACCCATGTCTTTCTGGCTCCAATTCCCAATCTCTTTCTATAATATTGACTGATTCCCCTTATTTAAGGCTCCAATCACTCAAATAACATGCTAGGGTCTTCTCTTTCTTTTTGGAGCCTCCACAGTGCCTAACATGCTGCTTTGCATTCATCTGGCATTCAGAAAATGGGAAAACAGTGCAAGGGAAGGCTTCCTACTGCTTGATAATGTCATTTGGTCCATTTCCAACAAATAAACACATTCCTGGTGGCTT
>JAQZBX010092861.1:0-12219 GCA_029593785.1 Cabassous unicinctus
AATGCCATCTTCAAAGTTCCTATTTATAACTGGGTTCAGAGCCTCAACCCTTGTCTTAAGATTTGAGCATGTCTTTTGTGGGTGACATGATTCAATCCTCAATATTATCTTCGGAGGCCATGAGGAGCTTTCGAATATTGAGAGTAAACCCAATAAAATTATTGCAGGATGGATGAAATTAACTCTCTGAAGAAGTCACCTTACAGGTTTAAATGTCTCTTAAGTCAAAATCCAATAAGAAAAACCACAGAATTTAATGACATTTTTGTGGCAAATAAAGCAATAGAATAATAATTGGAGCGAAAACTCTCTTTTATTGAATACAATGCAACAGATACTAGGCAGGCCTTGTCTTGTTTAAACTTTATAATAGTCTTATGAAATATGGATTGCTATTTCTGACTCCAAGATAATTGAAATTTGGAAAATTTAACTTTTTCCCAAGATCACAAGCTAGTGAGTGCCAGAGGTAAAATTTGAACCCATGTTGTTTGGCTCCAGGCCCTACCTTTTTACAACATTTTCTAGTGGAGATATCTAAGCAATAAATAAGAAAACATATAAATAATCAAGATAAATTCTTACAGTGAAAAGTGCTAAAAATGAATGAAACAAGTGGTGTGATAGTGACTCAGAGGCAGGGGCCACTTTAGATTGTGTGTTCAAAGAAGACCCAAGAGAGATTTTGCAGTGTTTATCTAACCATGTGCAGGAATGAGAGAAAACAAGTTAAAAGGAGAGGAGTAAAACCATTAGTGATATTTGTAGTCATGAGAAGGTGAATTTTACTTGACTTGGATGAGCATCATTCTCCACACTCTTCTATTTTGACTCAAAGTTCACCAACAATCTTAATTGTATTATTATAAATTCAGCTCTATATTGAAATCAGGATGAAGATAAATAACACATTTCCTCCAGCAACATTCTTTCTCCAGAAAATTTTGTGTATCCTTTGTGGTAGTCTCTCTCTTTGGTAACTCTTTGATGCAGTTCACAACACAGATCTCTACTTTCCCTCTTCATGGACTATTTTTCTTTCAATCATAACAATTTTTTTTCTCCATGTAAATGTCCTTTATTCACTTAGAACAACTGAGCAACGATGATTAATACAAGGAAAGTTATCTGTTTAACCAAATTCACACCAAATTCTAATTAACCTTTTCATAGTCTGCAAGGTCCAGCACAATTGTTCCCCACCCAAATACACATCTCTATGACATCATCTGGCCCCACAGTTCCGTGTTCACTGTGTTCCATTCACAATGGCCTCATTCTGGACTTTGGACCTTTGTGCTGCTTCTTCTCCCTTACTGAAATGCTTCTCCTCTAGATCTTCACATTGCTGATGTATCATTACTCAGTCTACAATTCAAATAAATTACCCAGGGTCACAAGCAGATGAATGTCTGAGGTAGGATTTGAAGCCATGTAGTTTGGCTCTAAAACTCAAATTTTCAAACACTTTTAAGTGGAGATATATAGATGAAAAATAATTAAAGATATAAATAATTGAGATAAGTTCTGAGTGTGAAAACCGCTAAAAATATAGAGTTCTTTTTAAAGAGGATTTTCTTAACCACCCATTGCAAAAGTATCTTCTGTTTCCTTGAGTTACTCTCTATCACGTTACCCTGTTACATTTTCTCTTCATAATTGTACAATCTGATTCATGTGTTTACTGTGTCCCTTTCCAGCAAATTGATTGCAAACTTCGTGATAGTAGAGGCATTGTCATTTTTATTGACTATTCTATCACCAGAACGTACAACAAAAATTGGCACAGAAAATAAAAAAAGCTTAAAATGTATTTTCTGAATAAATGGTCATCATATTCCTTTAGCCTTCTGAACAGTAACTGCTTTTGTAAAAAGAACCCTTGTTAACCAGAATCTTCTGAAATTGTTGACATTCCAACCCTGGTGTTAATTAAAATGGAAAACTTAGATTTATTTTGGAATATAAACCAGGGTTCTTGTGAGGACTCAGAATCATCTCTAATTAGTTAATTAGAATGGCTTTATTATATACAATTAAATACTTTTAAGACTTTTAAAATGGCTGGAATCAGAGTCAAGATTGAGTGATGGGGGTAATATGTGGGGAGGGGTGCACCTGGGGCATGCCTATATGAAATATGAATATGTTCAAGTGATCATAGGGTGTTGTCTTGGTGGTGGAGACCCATACAATAATTGAAATAATATTGAATTTCCATCCTGCTTCATCCCTTAATAGAATGGCAAGATTCCCCTGAGTACATGGGGAGTGCCTAGGAGGACAGACCATTATGCCAGAGCCTTGATATTGATGGTAGTACTTATAAACCTTGTTCTTGTGAAATTGACGCTTAGCCGGGTAATACATGTTATCTAAGAGTTACTCTGAAAGCCTCCATGTTGCTCAAATGTGGTCTCTCCCTAAGCCAAACTCAGCATATAAGCTCACTACCTTTCCCCCCCAGCATGGAACATTACTCCCAGCAATGAGGCTCACTGGCATGGAATAATTATTACCAAGCACCAACTAGCCATGCATTTGGAAAAAGACCTTGAACAAAATGTGGAAATTTAAAATACAATTGAGTTTTTATGGCTAAGAGATTTCAAAGTCAGTCAGGAGATCATTCCAGAAGTTATGCTTATGCAAGTCTCAGGAGCATCTCCTTGATTGCCAAAATAAGCAGTGCCTCAAAGAGCAGGGCTCCTGAGAGCTCTAGAGACATCTAGATACCATAGATAGGACAGACAATCTCAGGAATTCCACACCCTGTCAGTGGGCCATACTTTGGTATATATGCTCCCCAATGTAACAGAGTTAGACTCATTTATAATTTCCCTGCAAATGGTTCTTCTTCCCCTTTTATTTGAATCTATAATTAGCACTATACTTGTCAAATATATGCCCCAGGAACTTAAATCTTCAGTCTGTTCATATGCCAATTGAGCCCTGAATCTCAGCATAGGTGTAACACCTACTCTCCATTTCAATGGACACTCCTGGGACAACTAACAAAAGGATGATGAGGCACAATGGCCATTCAAAAAACAGAGTATCTACAACTACAAGCAAGAAGGTTCCATCCATCTGCCCCATGGGAGCTAAGGCCCCTCTCTGTTAGAAACAGAGTGGGCATCACCATCTCAAAATCTCAAGATTGAGGAATGAACAAAAATAAGGGAGGAATGCAACTATGGACTAAAGTAGACATTATTATTCTAGCAATGGAAGAACTTCTATCACTGATATAAAAGCAGTGGCCACCAGAGTTTCTGAGGGGAGGAAGATGGAAGAATAGGTGTAACACAGTGCATTTTTGGGACATTGGAATAGTCCTGCATGGCATTGCAATGATGGATACAAGGCCATTATACATGTTGTCAAAACATAAAATTGTTTGGTGCAAAGTGTAAACTGTAATAGAAACTCTAGACCATTATTAAAAGCAATGCTTCAATATGTGTTCAACAGTTGTAACAAATGTACTACATTAATGAAAGATGTTGTGAATGGGGGAAAGTGTGGGAGGAACAGGGGGTGGGGTACATGGGTATCGCCCTATATTTTCTGAAGTAATATTTATGTAATTCAAAGCTTCTTTCAAAAAGAAAAACAAACACACAAAGAAACATAAGGCAGATAAAGGATTGAGCCACAGGGACCCACATTCAGAAGCCCGCCTTATATGACTGTGCTGCTAAGCGAGCTGCTGGTGCTGACACCACAGCTGTGCTGCCACTGGCCAAACAGGAAAGCTGCTGCCTTTTTTCCCTGATTTCAGAAAGACCCTGGGTCCTGTTGAGCCCTCACCATTACCTAGCCTCATATCACTAATTTCCAACTCAAAGACTTGCACAGTTGTACCTGGTTGGCACAACCCAAGTCATATGACTGCATCTTACAGACATTGTAATTTCTTGGTTTTTATGTTTTGAAAATTGCATTTTCTTGGTTTTTATGTTTGGAAAATGGATTCACACATTAGGAAACTAACAAAATTGGTGGGTGCCTTCAAAACAATTTTAGTAGCCATACACTAATGTTCAGTACATTTCATGCATAAGAACATACATAATTTACTCCATAGGTAGTTTTTTTTTATTTCTACAAAACTGCTTTTTGCTCTAAACATAGGGCAAAATGGCAGACATAAAGGATCCCAAGGAAATTGGAGAGTAGGAACAGTATCGCAGTTTATGCTATAGAGAATAATATTTATGTATTCATGTAATTTTTACAGAATACCTGCTGTGCAAGGCATTTTGCTTAATGCTCAATTAGAAAGACACATGAATAGAATAGTCTTTAACTTTCTAGAGCTAGAATAGTATAGCATATAATTTGTTAGCAATTCTCAAGTAGTTCTTCCACCTTGATATTGAGATGTTTGGTCAAATGCAAGCCTCTTCAATTACAAATTGTTTTTCTAATTTTGTTTACTGTCCCTTTAAAAGATTTTTAAATATAATCCAAATCCCTAACCAAGGTCTGTACTGCCCTCAGCATTTGTTTCCTATTCATCTCTTAAATTTAAGTTTGTTTTATTCTGTCTTTTTCTTATTTACCCTCCAATACACTGACCTTTCAGTGTCTTAAATTTGTTGAACTCTTTTCAAATTTTGTCCCTCCACATGTAAAACTACTTCCCATGGTAGTGATATCTCATCCTTTGAATCTCAGCTTAATATAATCTTTATAAGCAGCTTTCTCTGCTGCCTTATTGAAATGTAAAATTCTTCCTCTTATTTTCTGTCATAGTACTCTGTTTTCTTTATAGAACTTATCACAGACTGTAAATACTTTTAAAAGTCATTACCTTATTTATTATCTATTACAAGAATATAAGGTCTATGCAGGCAAGATTTTTAAAATTTTTTTTGTTTTATTAAATATTGTATCCCTAGTTCACAGCATAACATCTGGCACATTACAGATCCGCAATTATTTTAATAATGTATATTTGTAGAAATATGAGTCATTATATCTAAATTGGAGATTAAATTCTACATCACCTGTAGCAGTTTGAGATTGTTTTATGAATCCCAAAGAGAGAAAGATTATGTTTTTAAATTAATGTATTCCTGTGGGTGTGATCTCTTTGATTGTACTAAAAATCTGTTGGGGGTCCTTTGATTATATTGCTCCATAAGATTGATTTAGGGCTTTTGATTGGACTATGTCAGTGAAGCATGACTCAGGTTGAGTCTCTGCATGCTTGCTGGGTTTGATATAGACCCAGATACACAAAGAGAGAGACAATCAGACACAGAGGAAAAAGAAGCCACCATTTTTGATCCTGCCTTTGTAAGAGAGGACTAGAGGATAGCTTAAGCATAAAAGCCCCAGTGGCTGGGCCCATGGAGCAGCTCAAGAAGAGACAAGTCCTAGCCTGGATACACACAGATGAGCTCAAACCTTAGCAGAGATTGGTGGCCATCTTGAACAACATACAGTAGCTGTTGAAAGCACCTTTTATGATGTCTTGATTTAACCTTTTCTTGACCACCTTGTGAAGCAGGATAGTAAAATAGGAAATCATTTGATGGATTGGGAACCTGGCAAGAGGTCTACATGGACATTGATATACCCAAGATGGCTGCTGGAAGACCATCATGAGAATCCCATCTGGAATGAGATTTCCTCCAGAAGCCAGGAGAAGTCCCAAATATTCTCCAGGGACCTTATCCTTATCATTGGACCCTCCTGGGGGATTGATTTGTGGGGTAATCAATCAAAAGAGCTGGAACTTCTCCTATGTCATTACCAAAGGGGCAGAATAATTAATGGTTTAAAAAGCAAGCGCAAAGGCTTCTCTCTCTCTATCTTGCCTTCTGCACCACACTCTCACTGTGCCCCCAACATGTATCAACATGCAAGTAAAACCTGGGCATTTATAATCTATAATGAGAAATTGTAGTCTGTAAATTAGCCTACTTTATCACTCTTCAGCCCCTTCCTCTCTACCTGGGACCTTGATCTGTTATTTTCTCCCATTTCTCTTCCTTCCTACCTTAATAAATTATTGGCCTAACTAACCTGAACTGCTCTTGAAATTCATTTCTTGTAGCTTAGTCAAGAACCTAGACAAAATTTGGTAACATATTTGGTGCTGCCATCCAGGTGGTTATTGGTGAGTGGAACTATGGCCTACTACCTGTTTAATACCTTCTTTTGCTTATCCATTTTATACAGATTTGCCTGTGAGGCACCATGGCACATAAACCCAGGAAGTAAGAGTCCAGGGCATGGGAACTCTCTGCATCTGCACCGTGTACCCAGGCTTGTGAGATCTGATCCCAGCTGGGAGAGCTGGGACACAGGGCAGGGGCTCAAAGCAGGGCCCTGCCAAGAAAGAAGTTCCCCAGCTGAACTCTGTGAACTGCTAAGTTGCTTTTTCAAACCCTTTTAGCAGCCATCAGCTTTGCCCTTATGCCTGGCTGCCATTGCCTTCTCCTACCCTCTCCCCTTATTGGCAATGATGACAATGACTCAGGGCCAGGGACTTGCACCTCTCCACAGGTCCACATCTTTTCAAGCCCACCTTCCTATTGACCATACCCAGTTACCTGGTCTAGGTTGGGGTAGGAAGGCAGCAGTGGACAAGGCCAAAGATGGATGCCATAGGAGTTTCATTCCCCAGGTGGGGTCACGGGCCAAGGCTTCTCTCATAATTATCCTTTACTCATGTTTTATCTGCCCACTTCTTACTACTGAATTTCTCATTATGGGTTTTGAGTAGCTTAAAAACTTTAAAACTAAAAATGCCTTTACTAGTAAAGAAGTTATTGCCTCAGGGCCCCAAGGCCTGTGAGCTAGAACAATTGACCTATAATCACTTAATGGTTTTTTGATGGCTGGTCTAACTGAGAAGTTCCTAATTTCTAGGACTGCTGTTTTTCTTAATATATTTTTTTTATTTTTAAAAGATAGATTACATAAAATGTTACATTAAAAAATATATATAAGGCATTCCTATATGCCCCACTCCCTACCTCCCACTTTTCCCCACATTACAACTTTTTTCATTAGTATGGTACATACATTGCAATTGATGAACACATTTTGAAGCATTGCCACTAAACATGGATTATAGTTTGCATTGTAGTTTATACTCTCTCCCACTCAATTCTGTAAGTTATGGTAGGATCTAGGACTGCTTTTAAGACCTCTGTAAGAATAAGAAGAGGAAGCTTTTTGCTCCGTCTTCAAGAGGGAGCAATATTCAACTTGGCAGCTCGAGTCCAAAATCTATTCACCTCTAAGATCTATTCAGTCTGTCTCCCAAGTCCAGAAAAGCCCCAGAAATGCCCAGCAGCAGGGTGTCTGTGATTCCTGGGGTGGCAGGAACCAGAGAAATTTCTCTGAATGTCCCCAAGACTGAGGAAGACTTGGGCACTTTGATTCAGAGAACAACCAAACTTTACCTGAGATTTATTTTAGGAGCTTTAGTTTGGATAATGGTGCAGTCTCGGATCCTGGAATGCAGGGATGCTGGGAACCAGAGAAGTAGACTCTGAATGTCCCCCATTACTTGGGCCCTTCCATTCAGAAGGCAACCAAACATCTTCTGAAACTCAGATCAAGCACTTCAGTTTGGATAACAGCTCCTGTCTCCCACAAATTAGGCTTGAGCACTTTGGTCTGAACTTTGGAGTTTCAGGCATCCCCCAAGACCTACTTCAGCTCTGGATTAAATTCTCAGGATGCTGAGAGAAGCGCATCAGCTCCAAATTATTTGGAGTCACAAATCTTTTTGTCAGATTTGAACTTTGAAACAACAGATCAGTTGACTAAAAAGTGCTCCTTAATTCTTCCTAGAATAATGGGCATGATCCCCACAGGAGTGTCCTCAGAGATCAGAGAATTCTGTCTACTGCTGGTCTACATGGCCACAGTATAGCTGAGAGCAGCCTTTATTATAGATCATATGCAGAGGGACATTAAACATGTTAAAAGTCCTGTTAAACTTCATTTTCTAAGTAGTTAATGAATGTGCTTAACCATGGTATCCCTCTTAGCCCTTGTTACAGAACCTGTCCCACTCACATCCTGGAGAAGACTGGCAAACCCCTAAGCCTTCCTGCCAGGGCTAAGCATTTCCCATCCAAAGGGAAATAGCAAATGAGGTGGCTAGGACCCACTTCAGTTTAGCCCCTTTGAGATGGTCCATGGGCAACCTTTCCTCACCCAGGACCTTGAAACCAGATTCTGATTAAAACATGGCAAGAAAACAAACCTCTCTCCCAATTAGAGCCAAAATGGAAGGAACTTCACTCCGTTGTTCTTATCATGCCCACAGCTATGAAGATTAAAGAAATTTCCACCTTGGTGCACTAATCCTGAGGAAGCCAGCTGCCCAGGAATATGCAGCTCACCAGAAGCATCTGATGGAATGCATGAGTGTCAGTCATTGAATGGCCTGAAATACCTTTTCAAGTGATGAAGCTAAGTAGTGTCTGTGTCAAATACAGCTGTTCCCTCTAACTCTAGCCCAAATGTCTATTGTTAGGGGTAGGAAAAACCAGACACGCCTTAAGAAACTTTGTTTTCATTTCCTGTAGCTTAACTAAAGAGGGCAATGTTTCTTCTCTCTAGAGTTAACCAAGAGCATAAACATAACTAAAGGAAGAATACTGTTTCCCACCAACTTCTGGGAGATATAGTCTTTATAGGCACCTGGCCTTCTCTACTTTTGTGGTTCGGTATCCTCTTAGTGGGACCATATATTCTCAAAATTCTAATCAAGTTTATTTCTTCCAGAATCAACATCTTGTTAGCCATATGGGGACTGAATCCAGCTTCACCCAGGATGCCAGATCCATCTTCCTCCAACCAAGATAGAACAATCAGAGGGTTTTACACATTGTCAGGTGGGGCCTACTGCCCCTAACAAGCAGGAAGTAGTTACAGCACCTCTTTAGTACCCCTTCAAGAATAAAGGTGTAAACTCTCTATGGGGGAAATGAAGCAGGCTAGTAAAATAGGGAATCAATAGATGGATCTGAAACCTGGCAGTAAGTCCACATGGATATTGATACCCCCAAGATGACTGCTGGAAGACCCTCAGAAGAATCACATCTGGAAGGAGATTTCCTCTAGAAGCCAGGAGAAGCTCCAGATATTCTCCAGGGACCTTATCATTGCACCCTATTGGGGAATTGATGGGTGGGGTAATCAATCAAAGCAGCAAACAGCTGGAACTGCTCCCATGTCATTAGCAAAGGGGCAGAACAGTTAATGGTTTAAAAGGCAAGCACAAAGTCCTCTTTCTCACGGTTGCCTTCTGTGCCCTGCTTTCACTGTGCCCAACCCTGCATGGAGAAACCCTCAAGTAAAACCTGGGCATTTATAATCTATAATGGGAAACTGTAGTCTGTAAATCAGCCTACTTTATCATTTTTCAGCCCCTTTCTCTCTACCTGGTACCTTGATCTGTTATTTTCTCCCATTTCTCTTTCCTTCCCACATTAATAAATTACTGGCCTAACTAACCTGACTTGCTCTTGAAATTCATTTCTTGTAGTTTACTCAAGAACCTAGACAAAATCTGGTAGCACTAGGAATTGTAACTTTTAATGCAAATAAACTCCTTTTATAAAAGCCAACACATTTCTGGTAGTTTGCATTGGCAGCACTTTGAGACTAAAATGATATCTAACCACATTTAAAGACAAAATAAATTGAGTATTAAGTAAAAGGGAAGAAAAATATGCTATGGTAAAATGCAAAAATAAGTGACAAATTCATCATTTTGCAACAAATGAGTGGCTGATATATTATTCTAGATTGTTATAATTTTCTGAGGCTATTTTTTTTTCCATGTTACATCATTGTAGCCCCAATTACATGACTGGTTTAGCAGTTTTTTTATATTTTGATATTCTCGAAAAATTGTGCAGAAAATCCCAGATAATATAATTTAACAGAAAGTAGTCTTGGACATATTCCAATTGCAGAATTCAAAATTAAATATTGTAGTTAGAAAGGATAAAAGGTCCAATGTTGTTTGCCCATATGGGAGAAAAAAAGATTATGCTTTAAAAAAAATGTTATTACTACTTCATGGGATGCTTTATTAAGTTTAAAACATGATGTAAAAAAGTCGCTAATACCCATAAAATCTAAAACATGACTACCTTGTGCCATAACAAAACTCTCAAGTACAACTAATTTGGCCAGTTCAATACAATTGGATGAGATGGACAAATTCTGAATTGATGCTTTTTCTTTATCAAAGATTTCAGAAAAGAAGTTACTTGGAAAGAATTTCCTCATAAATGTCTCGTTCTATCATCTTGGGTAGATAGAGAATTTTTTTTTTTTAATATATTACCTTAACAAAGGAATTTTTTTTTTCTTTCTGTTTGCATCATGGAATTCCTTTCAAATAGATGTATAGTTCAAATGATAATTTTCTGGAAAATTAAGAAGAGTCTGTGAAGAAAATTGATAGACATAGATATATGAAATCAAATTTATCTCCAAGGAAAAATGCAGATTTTTCCTTCTGTGGTCATGTTGAATTGGAGAATGAATTTCCAACTCCTTATTTGTAAATTAAAAAGTCTCCTTCAGAGTGCGAACAAGGTTTCAAAGGTAAGATTTTAACAGTTAATAGTGGAAACCAAGCTTTGTGATTATGTCAATTTTCTTATTATGTAAGAATTTATGTCACTTGAACTTATAAGAATTAAAAAGTTGAAAAAACTGCTGGACACACAGGGGCTTTGAAGTCAATTGAAACTATATACCATCTAGGTCTTAAAAATATATGACCAAGAGTCAAGATGGTGTCGGTTTAGGAGGGCACTTGATGACTAGCTCTCTGAAGACTGTCGATTGTGGACAGGGCCCTGCCAGGGGTTCTGTGCTGTGGGCTCATGGAGTGAGAAGCTTGGGACATCTATCTGTAGGCAGATAAATTGCATGGATTGATTGGTAGAGATTCGTGAGTTTTAAGCCTGCCTGTGGAGGTTAACACAGATGGCTGAGCCCCAACCTCAGGGAAAAAAGCTGGTTTGAGCTGCAACTCCTCCCCGGCAACCCAGTGAGAGGGAGCGTTCTCCGAGAGTGGGAGGGTTCTGGAGAAGGGTGGAGAGGGGTTTCCTTTCTGTGGATTTGGCTGGCTGGAATCCCTTGCAGCTTGGGAGAACAAAATAGCTGGATTGAATCAATACCAGGCAGAGGGGAGTGATGAATCTGCTGAGGAAATTGATTTACCTAGCTGCCCAGCGATATACCCCAAACCCCACGGTGAGAGGGAGCATTCTCCGAGAGAGAGAGAGGGTTCTGACAGAAGGTGGAGAGGGGTTTCCCTTCTGTGGATTTGGCTGTCTACACCCCTCATAGCTTTGGGGAGCAGATAAGCAGGCTTGGAGCAGCACCAGGCTGAGGGGAGAGGTGAACCTACTGAGAAAGCCTGATTTACCCAGCAGACTGGTGACACTGAGGCTTGGCTCCAGAGGGGACAGAGTCAGCAAATTTTATCATTCTGCACTGAGAAGCATCAGAGCTTCATCTCCCCTTGCGAGGCCAGGAAGTGGGAAGTGCTTGATTAGTTTCCACGAGCCTAGTTAGGGTCCCCTTGTTGAAGGGGGTCATCTAGAAGAGGACTTCTTTTGGGTCCCTTATTTTGCAAAAAAGAAAAAAAAAAAGACAGTCACTTTAAAAAATGAATTCTTCTTAAATTAGTTTAATAGCTAAAATCTGCCTCATAACCTGCAAATAGAACCCTGCAGGGAAATTGATTGATAAACACAAGCAGGCTGAGAGATTCCACAAGGACCCTAGAAGGAACACTGTTCCTCCTTAGTTTTGCTTGACTGCTTGCTTGTGTGGTTCTTTAGTTTTTCTCTGTTTAATTGTTGTATTTTGCTTTTCTTTCCTCTTTCCTCCCCACCCCTTCTTTTTTCCTTCTTCTTTTTCTTTTTTATTAGGTGCTGCTAGCTTGTCTCTTCTTTGATGTGCTTCTTCTTCAGTGATTTCCGATTCTCTCTCTATATTGATTTTGCTTCTCAAAATTATCTCTTCCCCATCCTTCATCTTTCTGCCTTCTGCTTTCTGTTGTAGTTCTTACATACCATGTTTTTTCATTATCCCACAACTTAAGGGTATCAATTTCTATTGTATCTATTCTGTTTTTTACTTTTAAAATTAATATTAACTTATAACTTTCAGCCTTTTCTTCACTCTTACTCTCTCTCTTCATCATTCTAG
>JAQZBX010092862.1:0-12222 GCA_029593785.1 Cabassous unicinctus
AAATTGTGGTAACATATACATAAAATTTACTTTTTATACCATTTTTGACTGTACAGTTCAGTGGCGTCACATACACCCACAATGTTGTACTGATGATACAACATACACTCAACATACAATGTTGTACTGATGTTGTAGTGATGATGTAATCATCACTGCTATTTCCAGAACACTTTCAGAAATTTCTGAACATTCTGAAACAACAAAACATTCTGAACAAACAAAACTCAGAATTCATTAAGCATACTCTCCATTCATGACTCCCCATTCTACCCTCCCCAGCTGCTGGTCACCACAACTCTATTTTCTATCTCTATAAATTTGCCTATCTTAGAAACCTAATGTACGTGGAATCATATAATATACATCTTTTTGTGTCTGACTTATTTCACTTAGCATAATGTTTCTAAGGTTCATCCATATTGTAGCAGGTGTCAGAACTTCATTCCTTTTTATGGCTGAATAATGTTCCATCATGTTTATCCCTTCATCCATTGATGCACACTTGAGTTGCTTCCATTTTTTGATGATTGTGAATAATGCTGCTATGAACATTACAGTACAATTATCTGTTTGAGTCCATGTTTTCAATTCATTTGTGTCTATACTTAGAAATGGAATTGATGGGTTGTGTGGTAATTCAATATTTAACTTGTTGTGGAAGCACAAAATTGTTTTTCACTGTGGCTGAACCATTTCACATTATTACCAGCAATGCATGAGGGTTCCATTTTTTTCACATTCTTACCAACAATTGTTATTTTCCATTTAAAAAAAAATAAAAGGCATCCTAGCGACCGTGAAGCAGTATCTCATTGTGGCTTTCATTTGCATTTCCTTAATGACTAATGATGTTGAACATCTTTTCCTGTACTTATTGGCTATTTGCATATTTTCTTCAGAGTAATGTCTACTCACGTCCTTTGCCCATCTTTTAATTGTGTCCTTTGTCTTTGTGTTGTTGAGTTGTAGGAATTTTTTATTCTGGATATTAAATCCTTATCAGATATAATGTACAACTATTTCCTTCCATTTTGTAGGTTGTCTTCTCATTTCATTGATGTCTTTCGAAGCACAAAAGGTTTTAATTTTTACGAAGTTTAATTTTTGTTTTGTTTTGTTTTGTTAACTCAAGATTTTGGTGTCATATCTAAGAATCCATTGCCAAATACCAAGTCTTGAAGATTTACCCCTATGTTTTCTTCTAAGAATTTTATGATTTAATGCTCATATTTAGATCATTAATACATTTTGTGTTAATTTGTGTATGTAGTGACAGGTAGAAATTCAACTTCATCCTTTTGTATGTGGATTTCCAGGTGTCAAAGAACTTATTATCGGAGCTACTATTCTATCCCATTGAATATCTTGACACACTAGTTGAAAAACGTTCATGGCTAAATCTTACACTGTTTTCCTATTCTTGTGTATATATATATATGTATTGCTAATTTCCTCAGCTTCTGACCTTATCCCTGTCTATATGAACACATTCTTAACTTGGCTTTGATTGTACATGTGCCTCTTTCTTTCATTTATTGGTGAAAAGTTACCTGTATATCTACCTCTGGTCATTTGGCATAAGGCCGACCCGTTTTAGCCTGGTAGCCCAAATTCCTGCCTCGAGTTTGCATTCATGGTTGATGTGACTACCTGTTTACCCCAGATACCACAACACACTTTTTTCCCTAATAAATACAGCCTATTAGGTCCTTAAACATCTCTGCCTCCTCATTTGTATATCTACCAGGAAATTAAAGCTTAATGTGTAAAACTGAATAACTCTTTGAACCTTGCATTTTTTCCAGTATATATTGTCTCAGTATATGACATACCTAATTGCCTAGACTAGAAATTCAGAAACTATTCTTGATTCATTCCTCTGTATTAATTCAAACCACAAGTCCTGTCCTAATTTATTTCCTAATTTATCTTTAAGCTCTCCATTTATCTTCATCCCTTGCTACCACCCTACTCTGGGTCATCAATAATTCCTCACTTGGCCAATTACAACACACTCTTTACTGATCAGTCTGTCCTCATGGTGTTGAAAGAAGACAAAGAGAAGCCTCCTTACTCATATGCATAAAAATTGCTACACTGTCATCTAATGACATTATTATGTATATATTCCATAAAGTGACAGTTTCTCAAAGACTGGCATCAAACGTCAATTCATTTTTCACATTAAGGTCAGTGTTACCTTTCAAAATATCTCATTTTAATATTCTGATTCAGAATCTGAAACTCATTCAGATATTTAACCCTAGTCACTCATATATTTATTCAGATATTCATAATGTTAAATCTGATTATGCTATTCCTTTGCTTATGATACTCCCCTTATATAATATTTGAAGTATTATTAAACCTCTCAATGGTTTCTCACTTTCCTTTAAAGAGTTCATACTCCTTAATGTGGCCTGCAATCCCTACATATTCTAGTCTTCATCTTTCTCTTTACATATCTTGCATTTCAATCTTGCACCTGTTGCTCTAGTCCTAATATCTTTCCCTTAACTTTTATGAAGCAGGAGAGCAGGCTTTCTTTTGAACCACCACTTTCTCACATGCAGTTCACTTTTCAGACAATTCTTTAATTCTCCAATTCATTTTACTAATTATAATAACCTTACATATCTCTTCAAATATTACTCCACAGAGAGGCCTTCCTTGAACCCTGCATCAGATGAATTCCTCCCATGCTCATCCCAGATATTATTGCCTATTTAATTAGTTCTCTAATGCACTAGATGCTCCATAAGGACAATTACAGGCTTTTTCTTTTCTTGTTACATTTTATACCATATTACCAGCATCTAGGACAGCACCTTATACATAAAAGGATCATCATACTTATTTTATTATAGACAATAAGCACTAGAGTTTGTAAAGTTTCATTCTCAATTATAGCTGTGGGTTTGACCTACCATATTATGGACACCTTATCTGCTCTTCCTTTTTTTTCCCAACCCTGTGTCCCTCCCATTACAGCATTCATAGTCCTATTGTAATAAATAATTTTTATTGTTTTAAGCTTTTTATTAGGTTTATAGAAAAACCATGCACAAAATACAGAGTTCCCATATGCCATCCTATTATTAACATCTTGTATCAATGTAGTCTGTTACAATTGATGAAGGAAAATTTTTATAATTGTACTATTAACTATAGTCCTTTGTTTACTTTAGAGTTCACTGTTTGTGTTGTATATTACTACGGAATTTATTTTAATTTTTATCCTAGTAACATATACAACTGAAATTCTCCCCTTTAAGCCAAATTCAAACATATATTTCAGTCTGTTGATTACATTCACAATGCTGTTTTGCCATAACTACCACCTATTATCAAAACTTTTCCATCATCCCAAAAAGAAACTCTGTACAATTTATGAATTAACTCCCCATTCTCTACCCTCATCCCAGCCTCTAGTAACCTATATTCAGGTTACTGACACTATGAATTTGCTTATTCTAATTATTTCCTATCAATGAGACCATACAATATTTGCCTCTTTGTTTCTGGCTTATTTCACTAAAATGATAACTTCAAGGTTCATTCATGTTGTCAGATATATCAGACTTCATTCCTTTTTATGTATGAATAATATTCTCTTGCGTGTATATTCCACATTTTGTTCATCTATTGTCCATTTGATGGTCACTTGAGTTGCTTCTATCTTTTGGCAATTAAGAATAATGCTGCTATGAACATCAGTGTGCAAATATTTGTTTGAATCCCTGCTTTCAGTTCTTCCTTGGGGCATATATCTAGAAGTGGGATTGCTAGGTCACATAGTCATTTTATGTTTAACTTTCTGAAGAACTGCCCACCTATCTTCACAATCAGTTACACCCTTTTACCTTCTCACCAACAATGAACGTGTTTTACTATTTGCCTATATCCTTTCCAACACTTGTAGTTTTCTATTTTTTAAATAGTAGGCATTCTAGTGGGTGTGAAATGGTATCTCATTATTTGCATTTTCCTAGTGGCTAACGATACTGAGCATTTTTCATGGGCTTTTTGGCCACTTGTATATCTTCATTGAAGAACTGTCTATTCAAGTCTTTTGCCCATTTTTTAATTTGGTTGTTTGTGTTTTTGTTGTTGAGTTGTAGGATTTCTTTATATATCCTGGATATTAAATCTTTATCAGAGAAGCGGTTTACAAATATTTTCTCCTATTGTGTAGGTTGCCATTTTATGATCATGTCAATGTCCTTTGATGCAAAAAGCTTTTTAGTTGTAATGAGGTCCCATTTATATATATTTTTCTTTTGTTGCTCATGCTTTGAGTATAAAGTATAAAAACTATTGCCTAACACAAGATCAGGGAGAATCTTTCTTATGTTTTCTTCTAGGAGTTTTATCATCTTGTTCCTTATATTTAGGTATTTGATCCATTTTGAGTTGAGTTTTGTATATGGTGCAAGACAGGGGTCCACCTTAATTCTTTTGCATATGGACATCTAGTTTTCACAGCACCATTTTTTTAAAGAGACATTTCTTTCCCAATCAGTTGGACATAAATGTGAGGGTTGATTTTCAGATGTCTCAGTTCAGTCATTGGTCTATATGTCTGTCCTTGTGCCAGTATCATGCTGCTTTGATTACTATGGTTTTGTAATAAGTTGTATTTCTCCTTTCATCTCTTCGCTTTATATCATTGTTCCTAAGACCAGACTGAAATATTTTTACACAAATAGGCTATTTACTTTCCTTCACTTTAATGAAAATATTTTAATCAAAAGAACAAGGTCAAGGAGCAGATGTAGCTCAAGTGGTTGAGCTCCTGTTTCCCAGGTAAAAGGTCCCAGGTTCAGTTCCTGGTACCTCCTAAAAACAATAATAAGACAAAGCATACAAATGAAAAACCAACTCTCATTGGGGAGCAGATGTAGTTCAGTGGTTGAGTGCTTGCTTCCTATGTACAAGGTCCTGGGTTCATTTCCTGGTACCTCCTTAAAAAAAGAACAATGCCACAGAATCATAGTAAGGAAAATATGCAGTAAATTAGTGAAGTTTGTCAACAGGGATCCAGAGCCAGTAGAGTTTTCTGTGAAGGTTAAGAGAACAGCACTGTAGTCCAACTTATTAGGGGTGAATCTTACCGTCCTGTTTAGTATGTGTGTGCAGTTGTATAACTTACTTCAATTTTTCAGTGCATCTCATCTAGAAAATCATTCTGATAATAACTGAATCCCTTTCATAGGTTTGTGGGGGAATTAAGGGTGTAGATGCATGAAAAGACTCTTAGTAGGGTCATCACTGAGTATATAATTTCTAATTTGATTCATTTATATATTCTCCTAAAGAACATGTTGATTAATTTATTATTCTTTTGCTTTTGAAATAAATTAGAATACCAACCAAGAACTAAGTTATAGATGAAATAAGGTCTAATAAGTGCATTCAAGTTATCACAGTAAGGCTCCTTAATAAATTCCAAAGCCACAAAGATTACATTTCTCACAATAACTAGACTATTGCAATGCATTTATTACCAAAAATACTCTTTTAAGTGTTTAAAACAATCACAGAAAGTTTATAATGGGTTCTTGAGACAGAAGGATGCAAGGCATGATATGGTCCCAGGCTATATGTTACATCTTTCAGATTTGAAAGAATCCCATTTTGATGAATTTTTTTCATCAAAAAATTTTTAAGGAAAGGATTAGAAGAAAGTAATATTCTGGAAAAATATCTGTGGGAAAATATCACCTAGAAATTCTCCTATTGAAAGTGTCATTTTCCCCACATTTCTCTATTGTTCTTGTAGAATAAATAGAAATAGTATTTCAACATCATTAGATACCATCAGAATCATTTTTTTTCCAAGAGGAAAATCTGAATGCTGAAAGAAATCTTGATAGGAAAAACCCATGTTACCAATGCACAAACAGACAAAGTACAGAACTACATGTAAAATAATGGCTATGAAGGCTTCAAATAGTAACACCTAATGAATAGGAAAAGGTCGTGCGTCTCCTGTGATATTTCCTGTTTGTCTCTGAAATTGTCCAATACCTTACTTGTTGATTTCAGTTGATAAATTAGGCTGGATTGGAATAAAATAAGTTTAACTTGGAAAAGATGTGTGTTTGTGTATTAAAGTTTAAGAAAATATACTTGTCAAAATAAGAATGTTATATAACAGTATTGTTAAATAACTACAATTAACACGGATTTATCTCCCACATTTTGATTCTGCACATTTTCTATTGATTTATTTAGTATTCATGCAGAGACCATGAAAAATGATTCATTTTGCTGAAGGCCGTAGGGCGTGGAACTGAAACTGCATCATTGCACAGAAAATGCATTAACTGATATGATAATATAGTCATAAATGTAATGGGATTCATTACAACCAAGAGATAATGTGAAGAGACCTAGAAAACTTTTCCTCAGGTTTAAAAAATACATATTAAATAGTAAACTCCTCAAGATTTCTGACCAATAAGGATTTAAAAATTAAAATAAGGTCAAGAGTTGAAATAAAGTTTATAGTCAATAAATAAGCTACAGTTATTCTTCCCAAAACTCAAGGAATCATTTTTGTTCTGCTCTACATGATATATTTTAATTCTTTTCTCGATTAAGAACATGCACACATACATCTATTACTATATACAGACAAGCATTCACATAATATTTGCCCAAATTTGGAATTATTCCACTGGAAAATCCTGAACTACATTGAGAGACCATCATCCAGTTATTCTAACTGCTAGAAGTTTTAAGAAGGCATAGGCTCTTTCACTCTTTCACCTCAATTCTTAATTTATACGTGGACTCCTCTATTTAGGATTTCCTTTTTGCTTGAGATTTAATTATTTATTCATCCTTTGTAATTCCATAGTCTTTACTCACTCCATGCTGGCGTTGGTTTTAATCTATTTTCATTACACTAAAGCAGGTTAGAAAAGGATAATAACTTGGATTTCTATTCAGAACTTTTACCTCTTACATCTTTAAGGGATTCCAATTTTCACATATCCTATCTAATAATATCTTTAGATTTTTCTCTGTGTAGTAGTCTTACTAGACCCCAAAAGAAAACAATGTCATTTCAAACAAGTGGCTACAGCCAATTCTTGGTCAGGCCCCAAGATACTTCTAAAATATTCAAGGTGATTCAAATGCAGACAACTAGTCATTTGAGTGCCTCTATTGTTATTTAATAAAAATCAAATTACATCATGGATCTCTTTAAAATCAATTTTAAATACTTGCTTTAGAATTATTTTTCTTCTTGATATTAAGACTTTCCTTCTAGGATCATTTTCCCAATAATCCTGAGATACATTCTTGAGGGATTGATTTTGTATGAGTCTTTTGGAGTTAAACTCAGTTTTATTTCTCTGTATATTCCCTCCCCCCTTTATTTGAAAGATGGTTTTTCTGGGCATAAAATACAAACTCTACATTTAATTTTTCTCAACACTCTGAAAACATTATACTACTGTCTCCTGCATTTAATGTTTCTTGCTGAGAATTCTATCTTCCTAATAGTCTTGCTTTTATAATTGTTCCCTCTAGTGGCATTTATGTTTTTAAGGTTCTGCCTTTAGAGTTTGCAGTTTAAATGCACTGTGTCTAGTTGTACATTTTATCTATCTTGTGCAACTTGAACAACTTGAAACTTCCCTATGTGTGAAATCATGTCTTTCTCCAATTCTAAAATGTCCCATCCATTTATGTTCCCATATTGTCTTTCTCCAATTCTTTCTATTCTATTATCTCTAGTTCCATTTATTTGTATGTTAGACATTCATTTCCCATCATAACCTCTGAGGGATTTTCCCCTTTCAGGTTTCCATCTTAAGGAAGTATCTCAGGATCAGATTCCACACTCAGCAGGGCCCAAGGGCTTGCATTCATTTCATTATTCCATGGTAATTTCACAAAGCTATAGCTTCCTTTAGGAAAGGTAAGGGAAAGCCTTCCCTTTCCCTTTCACTTAGCACCTCATTACAATTTATTTGTGTTTGGGGGCAAGGAGAGCAGTTCCTTTGCAAATTTCTCTTTGCTTTGAGTTCCAGACTCATAAAATAATCATTATGGATATTAATCCTCCAAAATATTTTTTTGAGGGAAAAGAAAATTTCAGAAGTGGTAGTCAGGTACAAAATTCTGCTTTTGCTGTGATAGTTGTGATTTTTCTTTTTCAACTGTTTTATCTTCAGTGAAAAGCACAGTGCCTGAGACACAATAGATGTTCAATAATTTCTTGGTATTAATGAATAAATTAATGGATGAACATAGGAATACATCTCTTTAGTAATGTAATATATTGTACCTGTACTTTGAAGACCCCATTGTTTATATGAGGAAGGAAAGTGGTCGATTTTCTGTAATGTTTAAAAAAATATATAGGCAATGACCTCTGGCTGTTTTATTAATTTATGGGTACTAATCTTATTTTCCTCAATAGTATTTTAAAAGCCACCATAAATATCCTAATTGTTGATATTTTAAACTAATAATATGAATATTATTTCTTATTCAAACCGCCAGATTTATCTTTTGTCTTTGTTCTTACTTCAAATGAAACATGACAAAAAGATGATAAAGAAAATACCAGGGTGATATTTCACAATTTCTGCAATGTATTTTTTATAGTCTCTGTTCATTGCTGCCATAAGTTGTCTTAAAATATCTTTTTATGGAGGGTACCTCAGACTCTTTCTGTAGTATGCATTGCAGAGTGTGGTAGATTGAGAGAGTGCATGTTCTTAATCTTCAGCAGCATTCCTGTGGTTGGGGACCCATTTGTAAAGAGGACGTTTTGAAGATATTATTTTGAGTTAAGTTGGGTCCAACTGAATGAGGCTGGGCTTTAATCCATATTATTTGTAGTCGTTTATAAGCAGAAGAAATTCAGAAACAGTGAGTCAGAGAAGAACACAGAGTAGCCAGAAGTCAAAAGTCAGCTGAAGCCAAAAGAGAAACACAGGAGGAGATCAAGGATGTTGCCATGTGAGAGGGGGTAGAGATGCGAGCCTAAATTCCCTAGGATTGCAGCTGGCCAGCACCAGAATGCTACAGACTTTGGGGAGAAAACACAGTCTACCTGATACCTTGGTTCTGGTCTTCTAGCCTGTGAAACCATGAGACAATAAACTTGTTGTCAAGCCAAACAGTATGTGGAATTTGGCTCAGCAGCCTGCCAAACTAACACACAGAGTAAACACTTTTCTTTTTTTTTTTAATAGTTTAGGTTGCTTCGGGGTTTTTTGGACTCTGCATGCAATTCATCTTATCTTATAACTTCTAATAAGTCTTATTAGAATAAGTTCTGGCTTATCTTCTGCATGGGGATATTGATGCTCCTATCAACATTTCTCGTGCATTTCAGACAAAGCTTCTGGTTAAGGAGTGATATTACTTTATTAGTCCCTGCTAGGATAGCTGAACATAGATGGACACCTGAAGTGACACAATAGATATTTTTATTTAAGTCGAAATGGAGAAAAAAACTTTCTTTTGAGTAAAACAAAATTATTTCCTCTACACTCCTTTAAAACATAGGAGGTAAAGGCAATTTTAGCTTTCTTTATGAAATGCATTTCAAATTATTCATCCTTACTTGTAATTTGAGCTTATTTCCACCTGCTTCTTTATTTTAATAAATAAAATAAAATATACACATATCATTATAATGGAATTTGCAAACTGTGCTTCTGGCAAATATTTTCTATTTAATAAATCAGTAATACTTACAAGTGAAGTCTGATTATGAATCAGATGATGAATATTATGTTGTCCACTATGGAAAGCCATGGAAACTTTCCATGGTTACCTCACTTTATCCTCATCTTTGGATTACTTATGTTCTTGTTAAGATACTTTACAAATCATCTTTCTATACCACTTAAAGTTAAGTGGAATTTATTATTTTATATGGTAAGGTAAATAAATATCATCCACCATGCTCTGGAAAAATAATTGCCTTTTATTTCTTGTTTGTTTGTAGCAAAAATAAGCACTGAATACAGGCATTTTGTCAGTAAATGATTTTAGTCATAGTATATAAATTTCTCACCATCTTTATGTGGTTAATAGACATTCGAATCAGAACATTACCCATTATTATCCAGTAAGAAATATTATTACAATAGATTATGAAAGCAACATTATCTTCTTTTTACTCCTTTTCCAGGGATTTTGAAGGTAATAGATTTCCACTATTTGGCTTAATGTTAAAATATCCAGCACTTTTACATCAACATTGATCATTCAGTGATATTTAGTCACCTAAATTAATATGATTCCATTTATTTTTCTTTTGGTGAGCTACCTTCTCTTCTTTGCAAAACTGCATGTGTATGTAGGTTTTACAGGTACTTGTTAATTATTGCAAACCTAGTGAGGGGAACCTCTAATACCTTCTTTTTGAACAAAAGGTGTCACATTTTCATTTTGCAGCGAGTTGCACAAATTATGTACATTGGGTCCTGATTATTTACATTTGTTACCAACTGGAATCTACATGCAATCATAACTCTTTTTATAGGAACATGAGTTAGCAAAAAGTCTGTGAAGCAATATAAAGGATAGAATCCAATGATTGAGAGACAGAAGAATATTAGTTTGATAGTGTTGTGTGAAAATTGCTGCTTTTGCACTAAATATGTGCCTAAGAGAGTCTATATGAAAATATCTTCTAGAAGGCTTTGAGAAATATATGGGTATGGGAGCACCAGCCTCTTTGCAAAGCCCAGTCTTTGTTGGAAACAGGAAGCTTGTGGAAAATCTGCAGTGGAAATGAGCTCCCGGATATCAAAGAGAATATGAGGACCTCATGATAGCAAGGGCCAGAGGAAGGCATTTTCTAGAAGCAAGGTAGAGGTAATTATCCAAAACAGGCAGAATACCTTTCCTGTTTTCAGCATTACTTGACTCCTGAAGAAACTTAGTAGTAGTTAAGTTTTTAAGGCATTTCTAGTATTAAACTGGGCTACTCAATATCATTTACTGAGAGCTGTTTTTATTTCTTTTTAATGTGCAAAAACTCTAAGTCTGGTGATCGTAGGCCCGAACTGAGTCAATTCTAAGTGCTGTGACTGTGACCCATAATTCCTAGAAAGAAGAAGAAGATCTTTCTCTTTGGGGAAGAATTTCACTATAGTATTAAAGACAAAAAAAGGAAACTCTTCCCTTTAACTTTATGTAAAGAGACCTGTGGTAATTTACCAGTAAAACTAAACCTTGGTAAAAGGAAATAAAGCTGACAGGGATTGACAGAAATTGAGTCTCAGCTACTACTTATTCCTAGGAACCTAGAACCTGTTATCCTTTGGCCAGTATGTGACATGTAATTTAATGAACACAGTTTTTTTTTCCCTAAGAACACCTCAGGTAGACCCAGTAGGAATCAAACACATTTCTTGGTTATGTACAAAGCTCCTGATATATGATTAGAAAAAATGAGGTGGATGAGTACAAAATTGAGGATAAATTTAGCCTAGTTATATTGTAATTATGATTATAATAATATCATTATGTGTTGGTATGCATTTAAAATGGCAACCACCTCAAAATGGCGGATCCAATGACTCAGCATTGCGGCCTCCTCCCCCCTGCCTCTGTATTCCCCCAATATTACCTTATTTGGACATAAGCGGCCTGCGAGCCTTGTGGGTACCACCCACCTCCCCTGCCAGGAAGCCCTTTACCCAGCAACAGCTGACTATAGCCAATCATCACAGACGCTGCCTCCAACCAATCAGTGGGCTACACGGTAGCCCTAAACCCTATAAATTGTACTGCACTTCCCTAATAAAGTAGACCTGCACCACCAGCCTCGTCTCCGCAGCTTCTTTACTGCATCGCCCTCCACACCGGATTCCCCCACACGCCGGCCGGGCCACCAGCTCGGGGTCTTCTCTCCCACCCGGAGAGAGAGACAAACCACAGCCTCCTCAATTATGTTCAAGTTAAAATATTGCTTTAAAATAAAAGTTTTACCCACATGCTTACATAAAAAAAGAAGAAAAAACACACGAAGGGTCAAAACAACAAGAAACAACTAAACAACAATAACAGCAAAATAGTTTATTCAGTGTGTTATCAGTTGGCGGCTATAATAAAAATAAATAATGATTCTTTACAAAATTAGTGTTATAGAAGCATAATAAGGTTTGAACACATTTGGCAGAAAGTCAAAGTCAAGTAGCATTACAGATTGCCAGAAATATGAATACACAGGGG
>JAQZBX010092863.1:0-12226 GCA_029593785.1 Cabassous unicinctus
TCCTTGCTTGTGGGGTTGTTTAGTTTTCTTTGTTTATTTGTTGTCTCTTACTTTTATTTCCTCTTTCCTGCCTCTCTTCCTTTTTCTTTCTTTCTTTTTTTTAATTAGGCATTGCTAGTTGTCTGTTCTTTGCTGTGCTTCTTCTTCAGTGACTTCCTATTCTCTCTCTGTATTGATGTTGGCCCTCAAGCTATCTCTTTTACTTCCTTCATCTTTCGGCCTTCTGCTTTCTGTTGTGGTTTTTACATACCACCTTTTTTATTACCCCACAACTTAAATGTGTCAATTTCTCTTCTATCTATTCTGTTTTCTTCTTTTTAAATTAATATTAACTTTTTCCTTTCATCCCTTTCTTTACTCTTTCTCTCCCTCCCCATCATTCTGGCCTTCTAAATTATTATATATATATATTCCTTTATTTGGTTTCCCAGTCCATTGTAGGTACTCCACTTTTTTCCTTATTACTATTCACTGCCTATGGGGGTTAAATATTCACTTCACTAAGTCTTATAAAGCCCCTCTTCTAACTTTTATCAATATTACTATAACCCTTCTTCCTTTTTCTTATCTTTCAATTCCTCTGGTCCTAATCTTTTACCTTCAAGGGAACATAGAAAGAAGCAAGGAAATAAAATAAGAACAAAAAGTGTCAAAGAGAAAACTTAACACACACACAGAACCACCACCTAAATAAAACTCTAGAGCAGAGAGAGAAGCTAATCAACTGAATCAACCCATCAAGATAAAATGATGACAAGAGGGCAACAAAAAATTACAAGCCACACTGAGAAACAGAAAGACATGGACCAGTCCAATGAACAAGCTAAAAACCAGGAAAAGATGCTGAACATTGAACAACTAATCAAAACTTTCCAAACAAATCATGGACAAACTTACTGAAGTAAAGGAACAGATTAAGGATATTAAGGAGACACTGGGAGAACATACTCAAAAATTGTAAATATACACAAAATGATAACGGATATTATGGTGATCAATGGCACAATCCAAGAAATCAAAAAGACGCTGGATTCACATAACAGTAGATTTGAACAGGCAGAAGAAAGAATTAATGATGTGGAAGACAATATGTCTGAAATAAAATATAGAGTAGAACAGATAGACAAAAAGATAGAAAAAAATCCAGCAGGGACTAAGGGATTTAACTGAAAACTTAAAATGCACAAACGTACACATTATGGGCATCCCAGAAGGAGAAGATAAGGGAAAGGGAACTGAAGGAGTGTTGAAGGAAATAATGGCTGAAAAATCACAACCCTATTGAGAGAGATGGATGTGCAGATCCAGGAAGCAAAGCATACCCCAAACAGTATAAATCCCAACAGGCCAACTCCAAGACATATACTTGTCAAAATGTCCAATGCTCAAGACAAAGAGAAAATACTCAAGGCAGCAAGAGAAAAGAGAACCATCACATACAAGGGAAGCATGATAAGATTAAGTGCTGATTTCTCAGCTGAAACCATGTAGACAAGAAGACAGTAGTATGACATAGTCAAAGTACTAAAAGAAATAAATTTCCAGCCATGAATTCTCTATCCAGCAAAACTGGCATTCAAAAATGATGGAGAGTTCAAAATATTCACAGATAAACAGAAATTAAGAGAGTATGCCAATAAGAAACCTGCACTTCAGGAAATACGAAAGGAAGTTCTACAAGTTGAAAGGAAAAAACAAGGGAGATAGAGATGGAGAATTTAAAAACAACTAAAAAGACAAAAAATGAAACAAAGCAAAATATGACCTACATTAACCCAAAGAAAATTTGTCAGAGTAATAATACTGAATGCTAATGGATTAAATACACCACTCAAGAGACACAGATTGGCAGAATGGATAAGGAAATATGATCCATCTTTATGCTGTCTATAAGAAACCCACTTTTGACACAGGAATTCAAGGAGGCTGAAAGTGAATAGATGGAAAACAATTTTACAAGCTAACAGTAGCCAAAAAAGGGCATGAGTAGATATCCTAATATCAGACAAAATAGACTTTAAATGCGAAACTATTGTAAGAGACAAAGTTGGACACTATATATTAGTAAAAGGGATAATCTCTCAAGAAGAGATAACCTTCATAAACATTCATTCAACTAATCGAGGTGCCTCAAAATACATGAGGCAAACTCTGGAAAAATTAAATGGAGAAATAAATGCCTTTAAAATTGTAGTGGGGCACTTTAATACACTATTATCATCATGAGACAAAACATCTATACAGAGAATCAATAAAGAAACAAAGACTCTGAACAGTACATTAGAGGACCTGGACTTAATAGACATATACAAAACACTACACCCAAATACAGCAGGATTTACTTTCTTCTCTAGTGCATATGGATCATATTCCAAGATAGAACACATGCTAGGCCACAGAACAACTCATTGAATTCAGAAAGATTGAGATTATGCAAAGCAATTTCTTTGACCATAATGGAATGAAATTGGAAATCACTAAGGGCCAGAGAAACAGATTAGGCACAAAGATATGGAAGTAAAACAACACACTGTTAGACAAACAGTGCGTGAAGGAGTAAATCTCAAAAGAAATCAGTAACTACATTGAAACTAATGAAAACACCATCACAACACATCAAAACCTATGGGATGCAGTGAAAGCTGTTCTGAGAGGGAAGTTCATAGCCATAAATATACATATTAAAAAAGAAGAAAGAGCTATAATTGAAGACCTAACTGCACACTGGAGGAATTGTAAAATCAGCAAAACAAACTAAACCTAAAGGAAGTAGAAAGAAGGAAATAACAAAGATTAGAACAGAACTAAATGAAATAGAGAATAGGAAAGCACTAGATAAACAAAACCAAAAGCTGGTACTTTGAGAAGATCAAAACAATTGACAAACCCTTAGCCAGAATAACAAAGGAAAGAGAGAACAGATGTAAATGCACAAAATAAGGAAAGAGCAAGGGGATATCACTACTGACCCCACAGAAATAAAGAGTATCAGAAGAGGATACTTGGAAAAAGTTATATGCCAACAAAAATGATAATTTAGAATAAATGGACAAATTTCTAGAAACTCACAAGCAGCTTGCATTAATGAAACAAGAAAATGATGAACTCAGCAGTCCATTTACAAGTAAAGAATTAGACTCAGTCATCAAAAACCTCACTACTAAGAAGGGCCCAGGACCAGATGGCTTCACAGCTGAATTCTACCAAACATTCCAGAAAGAGCTAACACCAATTCTGCTTAAGCCTTGCAAAAAATAGAAGTAGAAGGAATATTACCTAACTCATTTTATGATGCCAACATTTCCCTAATACAAAAACCAAACAAAGATACTACAAGAAAGGAAAATTACAGACCAATTTCTTTAATGTACCAGATGCCAAAATCCTCCACAAAATACTTGCTAATCTCATTCAACAACATATCAAAAGGATTATACACGATGACCAATTTGTTTTCATCCCGGGTATGCAAGGATCTTTCAATATAAGAAAATCAATCCATGTAATACACCACATAAACAAACTGAAAGAAAAAAATCAAATGATCATCTCTATAGATGCAGAAAATGCATTCGACAAAATACAGCACTCTTTCCCAACAAAAATACTGCAAAAGATAGGAATAGAAGGAAACCTTCTGAATATGATAAAGGGTATATATGAAAAACCCAAAGCTAACATCATCTTCAAGGGTGAAATCCTAAAAGCCTTCTCTCTGAGATCGGGAACAAGACAAGGATGCCCATTATCACCACTCCTATTTAACATTGTCTTAGAAGTACTTGCTCAAGCACTGAGGCAACAAAAAGATATAAAAGGCATTCAAATTGGAAAAGAAGCAGTAAAAATTTCATTGTTTTACAGATGACATGATCCTATATGTAGAAAGCCCTGAGAAATCTACAACAAAGCTTCTAGAACTTATAAAGTTCAGTAATGTTGCAGGCTATAAGATCAATCCTCAAAATCAGTAGTATCTCTGTACACAAATAATGAGTAATCTGAGGAGGAAATCAAGAAAAAAACACTCCATTTACAATAGTAACTAAAAGATTCAAGTACCTAGGAATAATTTTCACTAAAGATGTAAAAGACTTATATACAGAAAACTACACAACACTTTTAAAGCAAATCAAAAAAGACTTAAATAAATGGAAGAATATTCCCTGTTCATGGATAGGAACACTAAACATCATCAAGATGTCTTTCTTACTCAAACTCATCTACAGATCTAATGCAACCCCAATAAAATATCAACACTGTATTTTTTAAGGAAATAGAAAAACTAAGTACAAAATATATTTGGAAAGGTAAGAGGCCCCGAATTGCCAAAGGCATATTGAAAAAGAAAAATGAAGTTGGAGGTATCACATTAAAACATACTACAAAGCTACAGTGCTCCAAAGTGCATGGTATTGGCCCAAGGATATACATACTGACCAATGGAACTGAATTGAGAGTTCTGGTATAGATCTCCACATATACAGTCATCTGGTATTTGACAAGGCCACCAAGCCCACTCAGTTGGGAGAGAATGGCCTCTTTAACAACTGGTGCTTGGAGAACTGGATATCCATATCCAAAAGAGTGAGAGAGGAATACCATCTCACACCTTATACAAAAATCAACTCAAGGGGGTGGATGTGGCTCAAATGGTTGGGCGTCCGTCTGCCATATGGAGGGACATGGGTTAGAACCCCGGGACCTCCCAGTAAAATAAAAACATGTATACAGAAGGCGCATGGGCTGCCAGGCTCTGTGTGCCGGTGAGCCGCCAGGCCCCAGGAGCCAGGCAGCAAGATGATGACGTAACAGGAGAGAGACGCAAGGGAGAAACAAGACGAGATGCTCTGAAAACCAGGAACCGAGGTGGCGCTGGTGGCAGAACACCTCTCTCCTACATCGGAAGTCTCCAGGATCGAATCTTTGTGAAGACTGGAGGAGGAGAATGAGAAGAGATGGCAGGAAACAGACACAGAGAATTGCTCAGCGAATGGACAAAAAACAGCAAAAACGGGGAAGGGGGGTTTTAAAATGGATAAAGTAAATAAATAAATCTTAAAAAATAATCAACTCAAGGTTGATTAAAGATCTAAATATATGAGCCAAAGCCATAAAGACCTTGGAAGATAATGTAGGGAAGCTTATACAGGACCTTGTAATATGAAGTGGATTCATGAACTTCACATCCAAAGCACAAGCAGCAAGAGAAAAAATAAATAAATGGGATCTCCTCAAAACTGAAAACTTCTGCACCTCAAAGGATGTAATTAAGGAAATAAAAAGGCAGCCTACACAATGGGAGAAAATAATTGGCAACCATATATCTGATAGGAGCCTAATATCCTGCATATATAAAGAAATGCTACACCTCGAAAATAAAAAGACAAGCAACCCATTTAAAAAATGGGCAAGTGACCTGAAAAGACACTTCTCTAAGGAAGAAATACAAATGGTTAAAAAGCACATGAAAAAATTATCAACATCACTAATTACCAGGGAAATGCAAATCAAAACTACAATGAGATACCATCTTACACCCATCAGAATGGCAGCTATTAAAAAAAAATCAGACTATAAGTGTTGGAGAGGATGTGGAGGAATAGGAACCCTCACCCACTGCTGGTGGGAATGTGGAATGGTCCAGCCACTGTGGAAGACAGTTTGGCCGTTCCTCAGAAAGCTAACAATAGATCTTCTGTATGATCCAGCAATTTCACTGCTGGGTACATTCCCAGAAGAATTGAAAGCAAAGACATGAACAGATATATGCACACCAATGTTCCTAGCGGCATTGTTCATAACTGCCTAAAGTTGAGATCAGCCCCAGTGCCATTCAACAGATGAATGGAAAAACAAAATGTGGTACATACATACAATGGAATATTGCTCAGCTGTAGAAGGAATAAAGTTCTAACACACAGAATAACATGGATGAATCTTGAAGACCTTATGTTGAGTGAAGCAAGCCAGGCATTGAATGATGAACATTATATGATCTCACTGATTTGAATTGAGGAAAGTGAGCATTCCCGCAGAACCATTGTCTGAAAGATAGGTTAACAAGGGAAAGAAAGAGAAGAGAAGGGTCTGGGCCATCACCCATATGGACATAATCTATGGTAAAGTGATAGAGTATAGTTGCATATTGAAGGATAGGAAAGGTGGGTAGTGATATTACTGGGTTTGGTGGTGCAGGGTCGACAGGTGAGTAGATTAGGGAGCGTGGGCTAGAATACCCAGGATACTGAGGGGAGAGATGGGAGGGGGACTAGGTGCCTAATAGGGGAGAATAGTCAGCTTGTCAAGACCTCTTATTTCATGTAACAATGAATCTTGTCATCCAACGAGTCAAGACAGGGGAGTGTTATGTGCCCCAGGGGGATGGGGAAGAAGGAACAGAAAAGATCAAACAGGGGCTATTTAGTGGTCAATTGAAATGTTCTTCATTACCTTACAGTAATGGACACAGGACATGGTAAATATCATCAAAAATTATTAAATATACCGTCTAAATTGTAAACTATACTGTAAATCATTCACAATGTTTTGTAGCTATGTTTCACAATCTGAACATACATGGGGGTTCCATGGGAGGAAGTTAACCTGAATATACATGAAAGATACATAAAATTGTTCAAATGATAAAGGGATGGGGCATGGTCACAGTGGGTAGACAATCACTCAATAAATGAGGGAATACTGAATTCCCAGCCTGGAGCGCTCTGCCACATTGTCCAAGGGAGCGGCAACAGTCCCCTGAGTGCAGGGGCAGTGTCTGGCAAAGGAGGATGGTCCACTTTTGGGTTCTTATTGTTGATGACTAGCCTTATGAGTCTTTGCTCTTGTAATTGAAACTTATCCTACTGTTGTGGGGTGCCTAAGGGTTGCCACCTGAGAGCCTCCTTGTTGCTTAAATGTCACCTTTCTCTAAGCCAAACTCAGCATATGAATGCATTACCTTTCCCCCAACATGGGACATGACTCCCAAAGATGAGCCTCCCTGGCAATGAGGGATTAATACAAGTGCCAACTGGCAAACCAACTGGAAAAAGACCTTGAATAGAAGGGGAAAAGGTAAAGATTAATGAGTTCATGTGGCTAAGAGACTTCAAAGAGAGTTGGGAGTTCATCCCAGAGGTAACGCTTACACACACCTCAGTAAGATCTCATAGAACACCAAAATTGATATCACCACACACAAAGGGGCTACTGAGGGCTCTGGAGACACCCAGGTCCTATATAAGGGAGGATAGCTCCAGAGATTGTTGCATGATCAGTGGGCTCTACTTTGGAATCTGTGCTCCTGAAAGTGACGGAGTTGGACTCAAATAAGTCCTCCCTGCACATGGTCCATCAGTCCCTTCTACTCAAACCTATATGTGATGCTGGAGTTTCTAGGTGTACTTCCAGAGACTGGAGACTTTGGCCTGCCCATGTGTCAGCTGTGCCTGGAATCTCGGAAGAGCTTCAACTCCTACACTACAGCTCAATGGATTCACCCAAGTCACCTGGTGAGGAGACGATGATGGACAACAACCATGCCAGGGAATGGAGAGAGCCTGCAGCTGTAGGCAGGATAATCCCATTCATCATACCCATGGGATATGGGCCCCCTCTCACTTGGAGTTGGAGTGGACATCACCAGCCCAATCTCCTCATGATTGGGGGAAGTGCTATGGATCAGAGTGGACTTAATGTTATTCTGTTGTAGACATATTGTGATTCAAGCAATGGAAGAAAATTTCAGGAGTAAGGTGGAGCCAGTGGCCACTGGATGCTTTCCAGGCAGGGAAGGGAAAAGCAGTTGTAAACAGGGGCTTTTTCAGGACTTGGGAATTATACTGAGTGACATTACAATGACAGATATATGCCATTTTACATCAGAATATACCATGCAGAACTGTGTGGGAGGGAGTGTGGTCTACAATGTGAACTATAGTCCAAGCATAGAGGCAAAGTCCCAGGATGTGCATATCCATTGCAGGTGATGTGCCACACTAATGAAAGATGTTTATGTGGGATGTTATGGGAGGTGTGGGAGGTGGGGAACATGGCAATTCCTGTAATTTTTGTATAACATTTATGTAATCTAAGCGTCTTTTAAAATAAAAAAAAATAAAATAAAAAAAGAACCACATAACATAATATATACGGAAAAAAGAAATTATACTTTATGCTTCTAATCCATGTGATCTTAGAACAAGTCAAATCTTCAATCACGTGGGTGATGTCCCCAAGCAGGGGTCTTCCTTTCTAAGCACAGTGTTATGATTTAACTATGTCTCTTTCCTGTCCTATGCTTACCATACACTCACTTGGACCACTGATTTTTAAATCTTTTAAATTATATCTTAATAGATATTCATTAATATGCATTATTCTTTAAGGAAAGGAAAACAACAACAACAACAAAGAAACGGGAACATAGACTGTATAAATAGTGAGAAAACAAATGGCCTAATGAACAAGAATCAGAGATGTGAGGGGCTCCAATGGAGCATATAATAGGAAATTTACTCTTCAATATTTTCCACATATGCCATGTCAGCTTAACACTCCAGTTGATGCCTATCATGTGTGGATATAGAGATAACATCCAAAAGACTATGTGCAGAGATAATGGGCTTGGGAAGGAGGGGAATTTCTTCTAAAAAGTTCTGGGGGTCTAATAATGGCCCAGTATACAATGATACTTGCCTCCCTGGTTTGAACTAGGCCAAAGGCCAACAGAGACAAAGGTCCATAATGGGAAAAATGAGACTGCATTGATTAGGCTGACAATTTAAAACATAAATGCACATGAATCAGCTCCTTTGAGGGTAGTTTTATTTTTACTTTATTTTGTACATTTAATAATTGAAAATATAAACATGAAAAACTAAAAAGTAAACACAAATGAATAAATATATACATTTCTCAATTAAATGTAATGGATATATATAATTCTTTTTTTGAACCAAACAATATGTTACACAATCTATTCGGTTCATAGTAACACATTCATACAGTATTTGTCCTTTCGTGTCTGGCTTGGCTTACTTCGCTCAACATAATGTCCTCCAGGTTCATCCATGTTGTCATATGCTTTACGACTTCATTTCTTCTTATGGATGCATAATATTCCATTGTGTGAATAGACCACAGTTTGTTTATCCATTCATCTGTTGATGGACACCTGGGTTGTTTCCAAATTTTGGCAATGGTGAATAATGTTACTATGAACATCGGTGTGCAGATGTCTGTTCATGTCACTGCTCTCAGTTCTTCTGGGTATATACCCAGTAGTGGTATTGCGGGGTAATGTGGCAAGTTTATATTCAACTTCTTTAGGAACTGCCAAACAGTTCTCCATAGTGGTTGCACCATTCTGCATTCCCAGCAACAATGAAGAAGTGTTCCTATCTCTCCACATCCTCTCCAATACTTGTAGTTCTGTCTTTTTAATAGTGGGCATTTTGGTAGATGTGAAATGATATCTCATTGTAGTTTTGATTTGCATTTCCCTAATCATGAGGGATGTTGAGTATTTCTTCATGTGTTTTTTTGCCATTTGTATTTCTTCTTTGGAGAAATGTCTATTGAAGTCTTTCACTCATTTTTTAAATGGGTCATTTGTCTTTTTATTGTTGAGTTGTAACATCTCTTTATATATCCTGGATATTAAACCCTTATTAGATATGTGATTTCCAAATATTTTTTCCCATTGAGTTGACTGCCTTTTCACCCTTCTGACAAAGTCCTGTGAGGTGCAAAACTGTTTAATTTTGAGAGGTCCCATTTATCTATTTTTTCTTTTGTTGCACATGCTTTGGGTGTAATGTCCAAGAAATCACCACATACTACAAGGTCTTGAGAGGTTTCTCTACATTTTCTTCTAGTAGTTTTATGGTCCTGTCTGCTATATTTAGATCTTTGATCCATTTTGAGTTGATTCTTGTATAGGGGGTGAGATAGGGTTCCTCTTTCATTCTTTTGGTTATAAATATCCAGTTCTCTCAACACCATTTGTTGAAGAGACTGTTTTTTCCCATTAGCGTGGACTTGTTAGGTTTGTAAAATACCAGTTCACTGTATAGGTGAGGGTATATTCCTGAGTTCTCAATTCTATTCCACTGATCGATGTGTCTATCTTTATGCCAGTACCATGCTGTTTTGACCACTGTAGCTTTGCAATATGTTTCAAGGTCAGGCAGTGAAATTCCTCCCATGTTACTCTTCTTTTTAAGAATGCTTTTGGCTCTTCAGATGCACTTACCCTTCCAGATGAATTTGGTAATTGCCTTCTCTAATTCTGTAAAATAAGCTGTTGGGATTTTGATTGGTATTGCATTGAATCTATAAATCAGTTTGGACAAGATTGACATCTTCACGATATTTATTCTTCCAAACCAGGAACATGGAATGTCTTTCCATTTGTTTAGGTCTTTTAAAATTTCCTTTAGCATTGTTTTGCAGTTTTCTGCATATAGGTCCTGTACTTCTTTGGTTAAATTAACTCCTAGGTATTTGAGTCTTTTGTTGCTATTGAAAATGGAATTTTCCCCCTGATTTCCTCCTCAGGTTGCTCAGTACTAGTGTACAAAAACATTACTAATTTTTGCGTGCTGATCTTGTATCCTGCCACTTTGCGGAACTCATTTATTAGTTCATGTAGCTTTCTTGTGGATACTTCAGGATTTTCTAAGTACAGGATCATATCATCTGCAAACAGTGAGAGTTTTACTTACTCTTTTCCTATTTGGATGCCTTTATTTATTTATTTTTTTCTTGTCTATTTGATCTAGCTAGAACTGCTAGTACAATGTTGAATAACAATGGTGACATTGGGCATCCTTGTCTTGTTCCCAGTCTTAGAGGGAAAGCTTTCAGACTTTCCCCATTGAGTATGATGTTGGCTATGGGTTTTTCATATGTGCCTTTTATCATATTGAGGAATTTTCGTTTTATTCCTATCTTTTGAAGTGTTTTTATCAAAAAAGGATGCTGGATTTTGTCAAATACCTTTTCTGCATCTATTGAGATGGTCAAGTGGTTTTTTTCCTTCAATTTGTTAATGTGGTGTATTACTTTGATTGATTTTCTTATGTTGAACCAGCCTTGCATACCAGGAATAAATCCCACTTGGTTGTGATGTATAAGTCTTTTGATATGCTGCTGAATTCGATTTGCAAGTATTTTGTTGAGAATTTTTGCATCTATGTTCATTAGAGAGATTGGCCTGTAATTTTCTTTTCTTGTGGAATCTTTATCTGGCTTTGGTATTAGGGTGATGTTGGCTTCAGCAAATGTCTTGGGTAATTTTCCCTTCTCTTCAATTTTTTGGAAGAGTTTAAACAGGATTGGTGTTGATTCTTTTTGAAATGCTTGGTAGAATTCACCTGTGAAGCCATCTGGTCCTGGACTTTTCTTTGCTGGGAGATTTTTGATGATGGATTCAATCTCCTTGATTTTGATTTGATTGTTAAGTTCTTGTATTTCTTCTAGCATCAGTGTAGGTTGGTTGTGTGTTCCTAGAAATTTGTCTATTTCATCTAGGTTGTCTAGGTTGTTGGCATATAGTTTCTCATAATATCCTCTTATGATCCTTTTTATTTCTGTGAGGTAATTTGTAACTCCCCCCCTTTCATTTCTTATTGTATTTATTTGCATCTTCTCTCTTTTATTCTTTGTTAGTTTAGTGAGGGGGTTGTCAATTTTATTGATCTTCTCAAAGAACCAGCTTTTGGTTTTGTTGATTTTCTCTATTGTTTTTCTGTTCTCATTTTCATTTATTTCTGCTCTAATCTTTATTATTTCTTTCCTTCTGCTTGCTTTGGGATTGGTTTGCTGTTCTTTTTCTAGTTTCTCTACTTGTTCAGTTAAATCTTTGAGCTTAGCTCTTTCTTGTTTTTTAATATGAGCATTTAAGGCTATAAATTTCCCTTTCAAGACTGCCTTTGCTGTATCCCATAAGTTTTGATATGTTGTGTTCTCATTTTCATTTGACTCAATATATTTACCGATTTCACTTGTAATTTCTTCTTTAACCCACCGATTATTTAGGAGTGTGTTGTTCAGTCTCCACACATTTGCAAATTTACTTTTTTCCTGTCTATTATTGATTTCTAGTTTCATTCTATTATGATATGAGAAGGTGCTTTTTATAATTTCAATCTTTTATATTTATTGAGAGCTGAATTGTGACCTAACATATGGTCCATCCTGGAGAAAGATCCATGGGCAT
>JAQZBX010092864.1:0-12221 GCA_029593785.1 Cabassous unicinctus
AATAGGAGAAGACAGTTCCAGAAAAGTTCAAGGGAGCACTAGCATTAGAACTCTGCTCCCTAAAGCCTCTAAGGGATGTCAGAAAATCCTAGTTACAACTCAAGTCAAACAGACACTATATTTTCTTTTTTTTTTTTCAAAGATTTATTTATTTATTTACCCCCCGCCCCCCTTGCTGCTTGTGCTCGCTGAGTCCATTTTGCTTTTGCACTTTTCTGTGTCTGCTTGTCTCCCTTTGTTGGGTCATCTTGCCGCATCAGTTCGCTATGCCGCGCAGGCCGGCTTGCCTTCACCAGGAGGCCCTGAGAATCGAACCCGGGGCCTCCCATATGGTAAACGGGTGCCCAACCAATTGAGCCACAGCCGCTTCCCAAGACACTGTATTTTCTAAGTGGGTTTTCACAAATGATGCCCGTTTCAAGAGAATTTTCACCATTAATGCTTGGCACAACATCTGGCACTTAGAATGCAATATGGTGTCATAGAGAGAACACAGGACTGGGAAGGCAAAGGGAAGCAACTATTTACTGTTTAATGGATGCATTATACTGAAGACCAGAACTAGATTTCCCTGTGAATATGAAGGAAAAGAAAAGCCTAGTGCTTCTCAGTGGACCCAAGTATGAAAAAGTAAACTTATGCCTAAAGACAAAGATCAAATAGCCTTCCAGGCACATGGCCACATGTGCAGATTCACTGAGGCCTGCAGAAGGAGAGTGTGTTCACCCAACCCTGTGTGGTGGGACCCTGAGAGGATGGCGGGAGTGCAGGGGGGAGCAGGTAGTTGGAGAACTGGAGAAGAGGCAGAAAACACAAGGAGATGTAGATTGTGCTTCACCTTCTGTAATGTTCTAAGGGATTTCAACCTTATTCTGTAAGCAACTGGGGCACCTGGGCTGGGAGTAGGGAGAAAGAGTGCCATGTTAAGAGCTCTATTTAGAAAGATGGATTGGTTGAGGTGGGGGCATATGGCAGAGGGGGCAAGGAGAGCCTGGAGGAAGGGAGATGGGGAGCAGGGAGAAGGGGGTTGCTTGAAGAATAAAGCCTGTGACAGGAGATGCATCGTTGTTTTGTAAAGTTTTCTGGCCTGCCATGCCCGCCAAGAAAAGGCGACTCTTCTACTGGCTGTCTTGGATCCCCTCACCCCTCTGTGGCACCACCCACCTTCTTGCTCTACTACTCTTCCACTTGACCTCGAAGAAGGCTTTCTTTCTGGGGGAGATGATGAGTGCATCTATCTTATAAGAAGCAGAAGAGTGCCCCTTTTATTCGAACCTATAATTAGCACTATATCCATTAAATATGTGTCCCAGAGACTTCAGTCTTCCAGCTGCTCATATGCCAGGTGAGCCCTGACTCTCAGCAGCTTTGCAGCCAACACCTACTCTCCAGTTCATCAGACTCACCCAGGACAACTAACAAAAGGATGATGATGGACAACACCCATCTCAAAAAACAGAGAGGATCTACAACTGTAAACAAGACAGTTTCATCCACCTGCCCCATGGGATCTAAGCCCCCTCTCAATCAGAAGCAGAGTGGGCATCACTATCCCAGAATCCTCAAGACTGAGGAATGAACATGCATAAGGAGGAATGCAACTATGGACTAAAGTAGACTTATTATTAATCTTGTAATGGAAGAACTTGTAACAATGATATAAAGACAGTGGTCACCAGAAGTTCTGAGGGAAGGGAAAGGGAACAATAGGTATAACATGGGGCATTTTGGGGACATTGGAATTGTTCTTCATGATATTGCCATGATGGATACAGGCCATTATACATTTTGTCATAACCTATAAAATTGTGCATGTAAAGTTTAAACCATAATGTAAACTGTAGCCCATGGTTAGTAGCAATGCTTCAAAATGTGTTCATCAACTGTAACAAATGTACCCCACTAATGAAAGATGTTGTTAATGGGGGAAAGTGGGGGAGGGGGAGGGGTGGAGTATATGGTATCCCTTATATTTTCAATGTAACATTTATGTGATCTAAAGCTTCTTTAAAAATAAAGAAAGAAAATTCTTTTTAAAAAAAGCAGAAGAGGTGGCAATGCAATAAGGAGAGGGTTTTGTTTTCTTTTGCATGGAGCAGATGTGGGCACACTGGAATTAAGGAGTTGAAGGAGGAGATTTTAAGACATAGCACTATGGGTTGTGAGCTAAATCTCACCTTAACAGTCCTTAAGAGATGCTAGTAAAAAATAAAATTATTTAAAAATCTCCGTGGGCTGCTGAATGGGCTACTTGCAAGAGCAGATGGCATGCATCAGCAAATTCCAAAAGGAGGCTCCCATTTCTTGAACGCCTTCTGTGTCCATTATACTGGGTGATACACACAAGGTAGGTATCAGGATTGCCATTTTACTGATGAGTAAACCAAGAATTAAAGGCTCAGAAACTTTGCCAAGGCAACACAGCAAGGAAGTGGCTGAGCTGGACTCTGGTCCTGTGGCCTGCTCTCTTTCCACTTGGTTTCCCCGACTGTCAAAGGTAGATTTTACAAGATGAATTGCCAAGTGCCATGCTATCTTCCAAGTAGACTGACGGTGAGGCTGAAATCCAATATTGAGACGGAAAGGGGAAGAACAGATTGGCATGTGGCAGAGGAAATGTTAGTTTAGGCGTGATGAATTGGAGGCCCCTATTAGATGTCCAGTTGGAGGTGACCCAGAAGAACTTAGAAGTATGATAGTTTGACTTAAAAGCAGGTCATGGCTGGAGAAATTGATTTGGGAGCATCTACATACAGGCGAGAATTATTTTAAGTGGAGGGGAAGGGATCACCCAGGAAGAGTATCTTAGACTTCCTGGACCCCGGGCCACAGATTTCTTGCAAATATAAGTCTCAGCATGCCCCCTTAAACCTTTCAGGTATAGCTTTCACCTAACACAAAATAATCATCATATTATTTGTCATAGAAAACACATATTACTTTTGTGTCAGGCATTGCCGTTAGCACGGTTTTAAAACATAAGGAACTGAGGAACAGGGAGGGTCGGTAACTTATAATCCACTGAGCTAATTAGTGGCTGAGCTGGGCTCAGGCAGTTTGCCTACAGAGCCTGTACTCATAACCAGTATAAGGCAGTCCCTCCCAGCAACCAGCATCTGTTGAAATGAAATGAAATGACCTCACGAGAATATTGTCCTTTTCTTGGCAGTTTGGAGAGCCAATTGGGAAACTCCTGAGTCCCTTACTTTTCATCTTGGTCTCTGGTCATCCCTATCACACAGCCTTCAACACAACCCAAAAGTGATGAGAATAAGTCAGTCAGAGACATTTCCCAAGGAAACTCAGTAACTGGAAATTTCCTTGTGCAACAAATGCTGGGACCGTGCTATACCTCCACGTCATGCCTACATAGCGCTACAGTTCTTCTCTGTGGCTCTTAGCTGAGGAAGTCTACCTCTAAAGCAGTGGGTCACAACCCTGGTAGAAATCCCTGGGGCGGTTTTTAAAACTACTGCTGCCCAGACCCGAGCAGAGACTAATTATATCAAAATCTCTGGGTGCTGGGCACAGGCAGAGGCAATTTTTAAAAGCTCTCAGGTGATTTTAACGTACAAGCAGTGGTGAGCATTAGTCACTGGCGAACCCTCTGCATGTGTTCGATTTGCCTTATGGATATTTCCTGGAGAAACCCAGGAAATGCTCTCGGAATCACAGTCATAAAACTTCATGCCACAACCTCGATAAACTCCAGGAAAGAACAGTTGCAAGTTTATTTGCCCTAGAAGAAAGAGAAACAAATAAATGCAATATTTGATTCTGAAATGTTAAATATTGTTACATGGTTGCATGAAAGAACCTTGTGCAGCTACAAAATTACCAACTATAAAATTAGACCCCTCAATCCTCAGAGCAAATGGAATCTTAGCCTCTAAGTGCAGCAGTGTTGGTCCATAATGACTGTTATTAGTTTCAACTTTATACTACAAAATATTTCACTTGCACTAGTTATTAGTCTTAGCAATGCATTCTGTCACCATAGCTCTTTTTAACTCCATGTGATATTTATTTCATAGCCATCATCTGTGATATGACCGTGACAGGTGGTACTTATGGAAACACGATAAGCATGTTTGCCATCTCCATGCCTGGCGACTGGTTTATTCAGAGGTCTTTTTCTGAACTTAAATTCCTTTTGAATTGCCCTAGGATCAGAGTTGCTTCATTGCAGATAGACTAACACTACCTGCCCCAGTTTAAATCACTCCAAACCAGGAAATTCTTTGTCTTATTTATGGAAATATCCGAGGATGTCAGCGATACTTGGTCAGTCCAGGATCTCTCCCACTCCTAATGCCTTTTGTCCAAGGCCTATGATGCTCACCAGTGCCTTGACTTTCTGCACTCCCATTTAGATCTTGGGTAAGTCATACAACCTCCCTGACCCTCAGGTGTTTGCTCAATAAACTGGAGCTAGTGATGCCCTACTTTGCATGGTTGTGATATGAATTAAAGACGGAGATGAAAAGGTAAGGTGTCTGGGGAGCGGATGTGCCTCAAGCAATTGAGCTCCCACCAACCACATGGGAAGTCCATAGTTCAGTTCCCGATGCCTCCTAAAGAAGACAGCAAGCTGGCCCAATGGGCAGGTATGGCAAGTTGACATAACAAGAGACACAAGAAGAAAAATATAATGAGATACACAACAAAGCAGGGAGTAGAGGTTCCCAGTGCCTCCTAAAGAAGATGAGCAAGACTATGCTGACGCAATGAGCAGGTGCAGCAAGCTGACACAACAAGATGACACAACAAGAGACACAGAAGAAAAACATAAGGAGAGACACAAAAAAGCAGGGAACAGAGGTGGCTTAAGCGATTAAGCGTCTCCCTCCGACATCAGAGGTCCTGGGTTCAGTTCCCGGTGCCTCCTAAAGAAACAAAAAAAGAAGACAAACAGATACAGCAAGTGTAAACAATGAGGGGATGGGAAGAAACAAATAAAATAAATCTTAAAAAAAAAAAGGTAAGGTGTCTAACATGTAGCAAGTGTCCAATAATTGGGGCTATAGCTAATAGTCACAAACTCATCTATTCATTTATTCAACAAACATTTACTGAGCACATATTATGTGCCAGGTGAGTAGTCAAGAAAAGACAAAAATCTCTTTCCCTCATGAGAGAGAAAATAAACAAAATACACAAGTAAAAATACGGAGAGCATGTTAGATGGAGATAAGCGCAATGGAAGAAAACAAATCAGGGACAGGGGATCGAGAGTGCCAGGGTGGGGGTGGAATAGTGTTTTTAATTTGATATGGGGCGGCCAGGAAAGGCTCAGTGATAAAGTGACTCTTGAATACAGACCTGAAAGAGATGAAGGAGTGGGCCATGCTGACAGCTGGAGGAAGAGCAACCCAGGCAGAAGGAAGAGCAAATGCACTCTAGCAAGCATTTTTTTGTGTTATATCAAACTTGACTTTAATGGCTAAACATTTTAAAGCAAAAAGCTTAACGTTTTCTATATTTGGAGTTATAATAATTGTTGTCTCAGAAATAATTCTCAGAAGTGAAATTACTGGGTGAAAGTTACAGATATTTTAAATGTTTTTTTCAACTTTTTGAAACTTACAAACTTACAGGACAGTTACAAAAGCAATACAAACCGCATACAGAGAACTCCAACATACCCCTACCCACCCCTGCTCATACCCATATCCACCAATTTTAACATTTTGCCACCTCGATCTCACTCTTCAGCTAGCTAGCTAGCTCTATCTACTTAACTATATCTATATCTATATCTATATCTATATCTATATCTATATCTATATCATCTATATCTATATAGCTATTTTCTGAACATTTGAGAGTAGGTTGCACATGTAATATTCCTTGAATACATAATACTTCCATGTACATTTCCTATGTACAAGGATATTCACTTACGTAACCACCTTAAGTGCAATTATCAAGTTCAAGAAATTTAACAATGATATACTTTACATTCCATATCCTAATTTTTCTTATGTCCCTATAATGGTCTTTTGAGCTTTTCTCCTCCATTCTCAGATCCCATCTAGTCTCATGTATTGCATTTAGTTGTCATTATCGCCTTAGTTTTCCTTTTTGTGTGTGTATGATCTGCTCTTTTAATCATGGCCGAACTTGCCCAGCAAAAATTTATTTATTTTTTTATTTATTATTTACTATTAATAAAGTACAAAAAAAATACTACAATGTAGGCACAAAGCATACCACTCCCAAAGGCATCTGCAAAATCTGTAGAAGTCTTCTATTGAAATGAATCCCCTTAAATAAAAGACTTACACTTCCTGATTTCAAAACTTCCTACAAAGGTACAGCAATCAAGACCATGTAGTACTGGCATAAGAATAGACACATGCACTTCTTTAATTTAAAAAAAGGCTGACATAAAAAGAGTAGACATATAGATCAATGGAACATAACTGAGAGTCTAAAAATAAATGCTTATATCTATGGTCAAGTGATGTTCAACAAGGGAGCCAGGACTATTCACTGGGGGAAAAGAAGACTTTTCATCAAATGATGCTGGGAGAACTGGATAACCACAAGCAAATGAATGAAGTTATAATGTTACCTCATACCATATTCAAATATTAATGCAAATTCAATCAAAGACTTGAACATAGGAGCTAAAACTGTAAAACTCTTCGACAAAAACATAGGAGAAAACCTTTATGACCTTGAGTTAGGCAAAGAGTTCTTACATATGACACCAAAAGCATAAGCCATAAAATTTTAAAAATTGATAAATTTTAATCATCTACTTATATGAAGACACTGTTAAAAGAATGAAGAGACTTCATCAAAATTTTAAAATATTGCGATTCAAAAGACACCATTGTTACTGGATTTTGTCTAGGCTCTTTGACTATGCTGCAGAAATGAATTTCAAGAGGATGTCGGGTTAGTTAGGTCAGTAATTTAGTAAGGTAGGGAGGGAGGAGAAATGAGAGAAAATAACAGATCATGGGTCCCAGAGAAAGGAAGGGGCTGAAGAGTGATAAAGAGGACTCGTTTGTAGACTACAATTTCCCATTACAGATTATAAATGCCCAGGTTTTACTTGCGTGTTGATCCATGCATGGGGGACACGGCGAGAGCAGGGCACGGAAACCAAGAGGGAGCGGGAGAGACGTTATTTGACCTTTGCTCCTGCATTTTAAACCATTAATTATTCTGCCCCTTTGCTAATGGCATGGGAGGGGTCTCAGCTGTTTGCTGTTTTGACTGATTACCCCACCCATCAATCCCCTGGGTGGTCCCAATGATAATGTCCCTGGAGAATATCTGAGACTTCTCGTGGGAATCTGCGGGAATCTCATTCCAGATGGCAGAAATCTCGCGAGGGTCTTCCAACAGCCATCTTGGGGGTATTGATATCCTCGTGGACTTCTTGCCAGGTTCCAGATCCATCTATTGATTCCCTATTTTACTAGCCGGCTTCACCATTAAGAACATGAAAAGACTGAGTTAAAAATTATGGTTGACAAACATGGTGGCATAAGTCACTCCGGGGTGCCATTTCCCCCACAGAATCCATGAACAACTAGGAATAACTGTGTGGTGGTTTGGAACTGTATGTATCCCAGAAAAGCATGTTCTTAAAGCTAATCCATTCCTGTAGGTGTAAACCTATTGTAAGTAGGACCTTTTCATTAGGTTACTTTGGTTAAGGCATGGCCCAGGGTGGGTCTTATCCTCTTACTGGAGTCCTTTATAAACAGGGTGGAAAGGGAGGGAGGGGGGGGAGAGAGAGAGAGGGAGAGAGAGAGAGAGAGAAGCAAGATGCTGAAAGCAACAAAACACAGAAGAGAAGAGGGAGATCAGCAAACGCCACTATGTGCCTTGCCATGTGACAGAGAAGCCAAGGATCACCAGCATTCAGTCTTCAGGAAGAAAGCATTGTCTTGATGATGCCTTGGTTTGGACATTTTAATGGCTTCAAAACTATAAGCTTGTAAGTTAATAAATTCTCATAGTTAAAGCCAATGCATTTTATGGTATCTGCTTTTGGCAGCTTAGCAGACTAAAACAAACTGGCAGAGCCATCTTCCTCAAAATTCAAAAAGAAAACAAAACAGTTAAAGGGTTGCAGTAACTGGGCAAGTGCTAAATCAAGAAAAAGCGATTTGAAAATTGGTAGGAGATGGTCATGGTGCCCTTGTAAGTACCTCCCCCAACCCCTCCCCAGCATGGTGTGGAGCCAGCCTGTGCTCCCATTGTGGGTCCCTTGCTCAGTTCCAGAGGAAGCAAAGCAATCCCTATGTGCATACTGGGGTGCCTGTACGTAAGTGCCAATATATCAGGTGGAAGCCTAAAAGACTGAACCAGGTAATTTGTGCCTGGCTTTCCCACCCAGAATTTGTCTGGAAGGCAGAGAAACAGACAGCTAAAGCAATGTAAGAAATAATTAATTAGAAGCAGCCTGGGGCAAAGGACTATCCACACTGCCATATGATAGAGCACACAGGAGGGGAGGAAAGTCTATTTCAAAGGGAGTAGAGGGGGCATTTGAATTTCTGTGAACAGTGGAATTCCTAAGGCCAGGAACTAGCACAAGCCCAGCAAAAGCTGCAGACCCATTCAGGCTGACGTAAGACAGAGAGGAACCTGCACTTTGCAGTCACCTCAGGCTGACTTCTTGATAGAAGGGCTAACCTCTGAAGCAGATCACCAGCCAAAGTAGAGCCAATTTACAAAGACAGTGAAAGGTGCCTTTTGCTTTGGTTGGTTTGTTTGTTTTTGTTAGATGCTGGTACTCAAGGAAAACTTTGTCATGTCACTATCTGGATGCAAGCTTAAGTAGCAGACAAAATGTACAGTGTGCAACAAAATATTATAAGACAAAGAAACAGCCTATGATGGCCCATGCAAAGGAACAAGATAAAAATCCAGAAACTATCAATGAAGAGGACCAGACTTAGGACATACCAGACAAAGGCTTTAAAAAATGATCCTGAGAATGCCCAAGGAGATAAAGGACAGCATGGAGAAAGAACTAAAGGATATGAGGAAATCAACGAATAAACAATATGAGAAACTCAAGAAAGAGATAGAAATTTTAAAAGAAGCCAAACCAAACTACTGGAGTTGAAGATCACAATAACCGAAATAAAAAATTCCCTAGAGGGAAAACTTATTACAAATCACAGTAATCAAAAGAGCACGGCACTGGCACAAAGGCAAACATGTATACTAATGGAATAGCATTCAGAGTTCAGAAATAAACCCTCACATTGATGGCCAATTGATTTTCTGACAAGGCTGTCAAGCCCACTCAATGGGGAAAGAATAGTCTCTTCGAAAAATGGTGCTTGGCAAACTGGCTATCCATGTGTAAAAGAATGAAGGTGGACCCCCTACATCACACCATACACAAAAACCAATCCAAAATGGATCAGAGACCTAAATATAAGATCCACAACTGCTCAAAGAAAACAAAGGGAAGCATTTTCAGGACCTTGTGTTAGGCAATGGTTTCTTAGACTTTATATGCAAAGCATAAGCAACAAGAGGGAAAAAAACAGGTAAATGGTTGTCATAATGATTGAGAAACAATATGGCAATATTTAGGATAGTTCTGCCAAATGTTAATAGCATCTCCGTTATTAATTAAAGTCTGGCTTAGAGAAATAAAAATCTACCCCTGGATCTGGTGATGAAATCACCCTCCCCTCAATCATTTGGGTGAGGGGTGCCTATCCGAACATAACCAATGTTTTCTTACAAAGGGAAGAAGGAGGAAAACAAATGCTAGAATAGCGACTACAATGTCAACAAGTTCCCAGTAGCTGGGCTGGACCTCTTGGAGTCCCCTTTTTTCCTAATTTGTCAGACCAAAACATCCTCAAAACAAAGGTGGCCATTAGACTGCTCTGTCTTTTTGCCCTAAGCCCATACCTGAATCTCGAGTCTTGTTTTAGTTGAATAGAAAAGGCTGGTCTAGAGCATACCTATCAGTGTCAGGAAAAAGTATCCAAAGAGGGCAAGAAAGCCTAGAGCACAGCTAATCAAATATTTAGAACAGAAAGAGAAGGTAGAGATAGAGACCTATGCCAGAAGCGCTAGAATTTGGAGGAGCAGGTCCTAAGTAAGCCATGCTCAGCTTCAACAGCCCCATGAATAGGAGAGGAAGGAGAAAAAGAGAAATGATCTTGCCCTTTTCACCTCTCCATCATTGAATCCTACAGAAAAGAGGCCAAATTCAAGTTCCCTAGACCCTTGAAGCAGGCATTACAGGGAACCAATCAGTATCTTTGAATCCGATGAATTTTTAGATCAACACTCCTTTTCCTTGATGGTAGAAGTTAGAGAGTCTCTATACCCCCAGAGCAGTGGTCCTCAAACAGGGACGCGTTTAAGCTATGGGGATCCCAGATCCAGAATCTGAGGAAGGCGGGTACTAAGTATGTGCATTTTAAAATACAGACCCCAGTGATTTTGAGATAGATGCTCATCGTCCAGGTAACAACACTTTGAGAAAAAAGTTAGAGAGCACAACCAGACAGAGAATGGCCTGTTTGCAAATGAATCAGATTGCACAAGTGGGGGCTTTTCAGTGACATAGGACAAGTTTTATTTAAAACTGATGGGCATATAATTCAAGGCAGACACTTACAGAGGTGAAAAACACACTGGGTTCCAAAGCAATAAAATATAAAGACATTTATAGAGTTACAAGAGAGTTGTTTTAATTTTTAAAGCTTGAATTTAAAAAATGGTGAGCCTTGTTAATTTCATTATTCATAATTCACTGGGTATGATCTTCTAGAAATGTGTAGAGCTCCAGCCTCCTCAGTAAACACGGGGAAATTTACCAGCCCCCCTACAACCAGCCTTGATCGGGGTGGGGAAGGGAAAAGATGTTCTCACTCTGAGCTGTCTCCCTGGTTTCTGGTCAGTCCTTCCCTCAGTGTCTTCCTTTATTGAATTAAAACCATATGTTCCTATTATTCCCATTTCAGAGTTCCTTTTAGTGTTTCACCATGGTTTCCAGTACCTTAAGTTCTTAGAGTCTGCCAGTTTGAGAGCTATTCCTGGTCAAATTGTAGTGCTAGAATTATTTTCTCATTATCACCATGGTCCATCAGTTGGTTTTTAGCTTTTCCTCTTAGTGCTTTTATAGTTCTCATTACTTCTTAATGGTTTAAGACCTTATTAATTTAGTTTTACTCCAGCTTTAAAAGGATCTTGCTTCTCCTTGTGCTAGTTCTAAATATTACCATGATGGTCTTGGTCCAAAAATAGAGCCCATCCCCATCAGACTGTCATCCTCTAAGCACAGGAGACCTGAGTATGAGCAATGTTTTCTTCAGGGAGCAAAGAAACCTGCTGTATTAATGGCAAGGCAATCAGTCTTGACACCTATAGGACAGGTATTCTCTCACACCGTGGTGTTACGGATTGTTGGTGCTCTGCGACCTGAAGCAGGAGTTCAATCACTGAAATGCAATAATGGTGAGCATGCTAATTTGCAGAAAACTTCTATTGGATATGATTTTCTTATTTATGTTGTTTTAATGAAATAACAGTTATCTTTATATTATAAAAGTAATTTATTTCTATCATGAAGAATTTGGAAAACCGAGAAAGGTGAGGGGGCAAAACTAAAAACTTAAAATCCCTTTTCCTTTTATCAGTCATCCTGCTGTTGTGATAACCACAGTTCATATATTTGTGTTTTTTCTTAAAGTACTTTTTCTATGCATATGTATAAAGCTTTCTTTTAAAAATTAGGTTCACAATGCATATATTGATATACGTCCTACTCTGCATTTAATATTACATGAGAATTTAATATTTTCATTATTCTTTTTAAGCTTAGGAGATGTGAGTTAATCATATTCCTCAGTTCACTGTATGTTTACATCATTATGGTAATTTCAAAGCCGCTGGCTTATTTTATTTTATTTTACTTTTGCTCTTATCATTCCTAATCTCTATTTCCATGTCTCTCAGAAATGGATGTGTTCTTATAAAATATATGGTATGTTTGTGTGTGTATATGTGGTTTTAATTTCCACAAATGGCATTATACTATAAGTCTCATTTTGTTTCTTTTTTTTTCACTTTGTGCTAAATTTTAAAGATCTATCCCTGTTTTCATATGCAGAACTAGTTCATCGCTTCTACTTTCTGCAGAGTATTTTATGGTATGCGTCTACTACATCGTATTGACTCATTCCTCTAGTGATGGACACCTTGCCTCCAACTCCCTG
>JAQZBX010092865.1:0-12221 GCA_029593785.1 Cabassous unicinctus
CCCTCCTCCCACGCCGGCACCTGCGCTCCTGCCGTCCCTCCTCCCACGCCGGCACCTGCACTGCTGCCGTCCCTCCTCCCACGCCGGCACCTGCGCTCCTGCCGTCCCTCCTCCCACGCCGGCACCTGCACTGCTGCCTTCCATCCTCCCTCATCAGGGACAACCATGAACCTACGACTTCCAACTCCTGCCCTTGTCCTGACCTGGACAGCTTGGAGAGGGGGTCCTGCTTTCCCCAGAGCTCCCTGCGGACCCTTCCCGGTCCCCGTCTGACCAGCTCTCCCGGGGAACCTCTTCCTAATAGATTCCCTTCACACAAATCCCTGCCTCACTGTCTGCTTCTAGGGAACTGCAGCCGACTCCGTTACCTTCTTTCTGGGGACGCACCTGGGGAGGTGCCTGCCTTTCTGACTTGACCCTGACAAGCCCTGCTCAAATCTGTGGGGCAAGACCAGGGAGAAATCCAGAGGCGAATCTTTAGCATTAAATATATGCATAAGAAAATAAAGATGGACACAAATGACCTACACTTCCAACTGAAAAAGCTAGGTGCAAACATGAATGTAATAATCAATAAAAACCGAATGATGGCTTTTTAGAAAGATTTAGAAATAGAGATATTTTGGAAAGTCTGATTTTTAAAAAAAGATACAAAAAACAAATCACTAAAATTGACTGAAAAAGAAATAAGAAAACCTAAATAGATCAATGACCACTGAAGAAATGGAAAAGATGCACATAAAACTATCTCCCAAAGAAGCATGGTCCGGAGGATTTACGGGCAAGTTCTACCAAACATTCGAAGAACAAAATAATTCTCAAGTTGTACAAACTGTTTTCAGAGTATAGGAAAAATGGAGAATATTCAATTGATTTGAAAAAACCAGCATAACACTGATACTAGGAAAATACAGGAAAAGACAGTCAAAGAACATATATAAAAATCTGAAATAAAATAACTGTAACTCACAAAACGAAACTATATACTTATTTCTCTGAGTACGTATTCTGTATGTCCATGCATAAAACTGTCTGGAAGGATAACTGGCAATAGTGGCTGCCTCCCAGGACGTGTAAGAGTGTAAGTGTGGAGTGGAGGGAGGAGTGGAGGGGAAGGCTGCTCATTTACCTGCATTGTTAGAAATGCAAACAGTAAAAAAAATTCTGAAAGAGAAAGAAATGAAAACAAAGGAGCTGAAGTTGAATTCCACATAGGAAAAGAAGTGTTTAACTGAAGTTTTCCTTTTTCTGTTGATGGTCTTGTCCAATATCATCAGCCAAAGGACAGAATGGGGCTTGTTTCAGGCAGGGACGTTAGTAGAGAAGTCTGCGCCATCATTTTTTTTTTGAGGTACCGGGGCCAGGGATTGAACCCGGGACCTTGGCTGTGGGAAGCTGGCACACAACCACTGAGCCACCTCCACTCCATTTTTAATTAACGTGGTTTCCCGTCAGGGAATCGCCTAAGAATCATACTCTTTGCCTTCCATATACTTTATTCTTATCTGCAGACTTCAAGCATGATTTCGGTAGCCTTTATAGTTCCCCAGAGTATTTAGAGCAATTGACTTTATGCATGACCTTGCCTCTGACTTCAGCTTCATACTCAAGATGCCCAGAGCTGACTCTTTGGACCTGACACATGACGAAGGCAAAGTTCTTTTAGGTCCCCCTGGAGCCAGGCCGCTGGGGTTAGAACCCTAACTTCCCTGTGCCTGTTTCGCTTGTGGGGAGAGTGGCAGTCATTAAATTACGGAGGTAATACAAGTAAAGTGCTCAGAGCAGGGCCTGGCAAACAAGAACCACCAAGTCCATGCTATTGGTAGTACGGTTTATGGTAAAAGAGCCGCTAAGTTTCTACTTGGACGTGCAGAGTAGGGTATGTGAGTGGGCCAAGGTTCTGAGAGTGCACCCTCCTCACTCACCCCCTCGATGAGCTGCAGACATTCTGTCAAAGTGCTGTGGATCTTATTGGACAGTTCAAGCTGCGCTTTCTTCTCTTCCTCTTCTTTTTGAATACTCTTCCAGAATGAGCTGTTCATTTTCTCTATTACTTTTCTTTTTGCTTCAAGTTCCATAGGAGGCCGTTTATAGATTTTCCCCTTAGACTTCTGCCATTCTTCCAGCTGTTTCCTGTAATGCAATCAAAGGGGTGGGGTGGGGGGAGAGACTGATGTTAGTTTTCTCATAGTCAAGCTTCTAGATTATCACTGATGACCTTCAACTACAGGCAAAGAACAGACTTCAGAAGCAATTCGCAAATGGCTGGAACCCCACGACTGCAGGTGGCAGTGTCTGGGCTGCAAATACAACTTGGTGAGGGTTCTTCATTCTTTTTTTCTGAAAATTTTCATGTTACTTGCTACCTGTGACTTGCTTTGCTAAGCCATCCCCTCTGCCTCTTGGAGCACCAACTCGGTGCTCCATTTCTTCTACCAGAAGTTTTTTATCTGCCCTCAATCAGACCACCAACCCGCATGCTGCCCTCAGAAGAGCCTTGGTTGCTCGCAGCAACCCACTTCACCCAGCTCCTTAGCCCTCTCCTGACCATGCGTGTTCCCTTCCTTTCCTAAACTAGACCAACGACATCAGGGCTCTTTCCTTGAGCAGCTGGCCTGCGGTGGTGCCGGGTTCTAGTCCTGGATCTGCTTCACGCCTGCTGCTGCGGGAGGCACCGAGACACGCAGACCCAAGCGCCTGGGGATGGAGGCTCTCTACAGCAACAACCACATATTGACGACTTGTGAACATACGTCTTCAGCCCAGATCCTTCCTGGAACTCCAAACTTCATAAAGCCCTCTGCCTAGTTGATATCTTCAAGGTGATGTCTGCCGGGCACCTAACATTTAATATTATCCAAAGCAAAGCTCTTGATTTTCAACTTCAAACCTATTCCCAAGCAGTCTTTCCTACTTTGGTAAAGAGCACCCCAATCCACCCAGCTGTAGGGCCCCAAACTAGGAGCTGCCTTTGAGTAGTTACTTTCCTTTCCCTACAGCAGACACGTCGTCATATAGAGTTGGCGTCACTCCTGTCCATCTGTCCATCTCCACTACCATCCTAGTGTGAGTCGGTCTCCTTCTGCCCTAATGCTGCAGTAGCCTCCTAAATCTTCTCTTTGCTTCCACCTAAACTTTACTAAACTCATTCTTCGGACAACAGCCAGAGAGAACTTTAACATGTAAATCAGCTCACGTCACTGTCCGGGACTTCCTCTGACTCTTGGAATAAAATTCAAAGTGTTTTCCATGGCTGAAAGGCACAGCATAATCTGGCTCCTGCCTACCTCTCCAACCTCAGAGCCCCCACTCTCAAGCCTGTCTCCTTCCTGTCGGGGGCCTTGTGCTTTCAGGCTTCAGTGCCCTGCAGAAATGCCACCTCCCTGAAGAGGAGGTTATCTGTCACTGTCCTGCCTTGTCGAATCCCATGTTCATTTTCTGTCTACCCCACTGGGAGGTCAGCTGCAAGAAGGCAGGAATCTTGTCTTGTCTCCCACCGGATGCTTAGCACCTAGCACAGCCTTGCACATAGATGTTCAACAACCTAGAGTAAAATTCAGCTTTTAGTGTATAGTTCTGTGAATTCTGACAAACCCATGAAGTTGTGGAACCATCACTATAATCGAGACACAAAACAGTTCCAGTGCCTTCAAAAATCTCCTCAGCAACTTGGTAGTCAACCCCACCCCCAAGCCCTAGCTGCTATTAGCCTCTTGTTTCTCTCCTTGATGCTAGAGCACAATCCGTGCAGTGCTTATTTCAACCCCACCTGCTCCCCACTTCACTCTAACCAGCTCCTGATGACAGAAATAGAGACATCCGGCATGTTGTGTCCTCTACGTTCCGGCCCTCTTCCTATCTCCTTAGCCTCCCTTCTAATAGCCGCCTGTTCCCAGGACCTCATGCCATGGTTTTACTTCTTTGTACCTGACATGCACGCACCAGGCAACCGTGTCCCCGTGTCCAGCACGCTGCAGGCGCCCCAGGAGTACCCGAGGGACAACGTAATGAGACATGTCTGGTACTTACCGCACTGTCCGAGGACAGCTCGCCTGCTGTCTGATCTGCACCCGACCTCCTCGTTCCCCAGTTCAGGGTCTTTCACTCAGCTTTCTTTCTGCTCAGAGGCTCGTCCTACTTGTCACTCGCCTTTTCTCAGCCTTAGGTCTCAGCTCAGCAGCCACAGCCACCGCCACCCCCTCAGAGAGCCCCCTGCTGACCCTTCTACCTAAAGAAGCCACTCCAACGCCCTCCTCTCAACCACACCACCTTGAATTGTTTATTTTCTGTCTCCACAGGAGGGTGAAATCTTGGTGGTGGTGTTCAGGCTGTATCCAGAAAATAAACCCTTCCCTCACTTCACGCTGCTGCACCTGTAGCCACCATCTAGTTTTACCTGTTCCTTTCACCCTTGTCAGGGATCTCCTTATGAGGTGACATCGGCCTGTGCAGTGTCCACGATCCTTTGGCTCAGTTTCAGGCTTCATGTGTTAATATTAACGCTCTGCAACCTGAGATCCCGAATTTACTACCTGACTCTTCTGAACTCTAGCTTTGAACCTGCTGCTCCTCTCTTCCCAAGCTTATGTCCCAACGTGACTCCTAGGGCTCAGCAAGGGACCACCGCCTTCCCACTCCTACTTGATGTGAACTCTCTTCTCTGGCTCCTCCGAACCTGCCGTGTCCTCGCCTACTCAGCCCCTGCACGATACTCCAAGAACACATATTCTACCATGGCAATTCCATTTTTTACTTACCCATTCTCTGTGTTGCAGTTTATTTAAAAATAAACTACTTCAAGCGTGCAGAAAATTATAGATCTTAATATTTTGTTACATTTGCTTCAAATCTTTTTCCCCCAGGTTATAGTGAACAACTACTCAGGTCCATTATTTATGGCCTATATCCTGACTATTTCTGATGGTCAACTTGCCTACTCATTTCAAGCTGCAAAATAATTTGGAATGAAAGCAAAGTACCTTCGATCCTCTGCTGTTGCCTTCTTTTTAATAGTTGGATTAGTTTGGATCCTATTTGAGACTCTTCTTTTATTTATGGTTGTGCCACCAGCCTGAGTTTTAGGAACTGTCTTGTTCAGAAAATAGTTTTGGGGAATACCCTTTTTCAGTTTGGAGCCCAAAGTCTGTGCGTTCTGTTGAAAGCCACTGTTGGCTTTATTCCCATTGGTTCCGTTTGCTCTAATGCTTGGGGTGCCAACCGCACAACGAGGCCTCTGACTTATGGCTCCTGATTTTCGCAGCACCCATGATGTCCGAGGTCTAAAGTGAGGCTGAGTGGACTTCTGATCTTGCTTAACGTGTGGATGTGTACCATCATTTCCTCCCTGAAGCAAATTGGGGTGTGTCCTGGGTTTGGTGGGTTTTACTTTCTGTTCAGGATTAGGACGTGACTGTCCCTTAGTTTCACTCGGTCTTTCATGGTTACCCCTGTTAACCTTTACATCCTGGCCCTTGGCCAGGGGCTTCTGTGGTACCCGAGTCCTATGAAGGCTCTGAACAAAGTTAGAGGGAACTCTCCTTTGGGGCTGTTCTCCTGGCCTTGCAAGTTCTGCTCCTCTGGACAGTTGCTGTGACTTTTCTGGTAGAATCCTGATTTGTGTTTTCCCAGCAAATTGTTTATTAACTCTGTCTTTCAGAATAGCACTATTTACTGAACTTTTGCCCAAGACTTGTTTAGGAACCAAACTGCTCTTGGTTGGATTATAAGAGTCAGTCTTCGGCTTACTCATGGTATATAGTTCAGGATCGGGCTTCTTCTCAGAGTCTGATAAGGTCTGGGGCAAGTTCTCTTTGTTTGCCTCTTTTAGAAAGCTGCCCAAGGGTTCATTTCCTACATGGGTATTGCCCACTGAGTCTGTACATTTAGCATGTCCTTGGTCTGCCACCTGCTGTTTGGTAGTTTTTGATTCCTGTATATGAAGTGATCCTACAAGTTTTCTTGATAGTTCCATAGTGGGTGACCTGTCTTCATGCTGCTGCTGATTATTGCTGGAAGCCTTACAGTTTGGGTCAGAAGAAATATATCCTGAAGTAAGCCTTTTGCCCAGAAGTTTTGGTGGATCCAACTTTGACTTCTGGGACCCTATGATACTGGTGGGTCTGGGCTGGAGTTTGCTGCTGATGGGCCTTGTAGCTTTGACAGGCAAAGCAACATGGTTAGAAACATACTTTTTCGGTCTAATAGTCTGAAAATACAAAGAAAAATATAAAAAAAGTAAATTCATGACAATAGCTTACTGTTTTTAAAATAAGAATAGAAAACCTTCTCTATGCCAGAAAAAATTATTTTAGTTGGACTCTAAGAAAGTTCAATCCTGAGAAAGTAAAGAAAGGCTCACTCAAAGGTTATTTTTATAATGTGAATTCCTATCAAAAGTATATCAGATCTTTTAGCTTGATAGAATTAAGCAGAGATGCAGTGAACATACAAAAACCGTCGTTTAAAACCCGCCACAATCAAACAAATGCTTGCTGAATGCCTGTTATGTCCCAAACAAGCGCCTTTTTAGGGACTCTGGAGAGATACATACATAATAAGCTTATGTTAGAGTACCTCCCAACAAGTTCCTCTTCCTACTTTGTACTACTACTTCTTTTTTTTTTTTAAATTTAAACACTGCCTTTGTAAAGCACCAGGGCAGATGGCCTGCCCACTCCCAGCCCAGGAGTGGACCTGCCTTTCCCACACGAGGGGGTGGGCTACTCTCTTGGCCCGAGATCGTCTTGGTCCAGACCTTGGCTTCCTTGGTTCTGTCCTTGAAGTCATCCTTCCTCCTTCAGGTCGTCCCTTCTCTGTTTCTTTCAGTCTAGGCTGGCAGTGGTTCTGCTCATACAAGTTTTGCAAAAACCTTGTCAGCTTTGCATGCAGTTCAAGCAGGTTGTTTTAGATAATAGAACTTTCCACAGATCCTTCCTGGATAACTGCACCAGTCCTGACTTCCACTGAAATGGCTGACTGGATCCATGTTCAGTTAAACCCTCCCATGGAGCTCTGTCCTCTGGAGACGCACTTCCCGAAAACTCAGGGAGGCCCTGGTGGAGCCACTTCTGTCCTTAGTCTCAGAGTACACTACCTAGGTAGGCTCAGAATTTCCCAAACCATCAATTTCTGGTTTCTCTGTGCTTAAGAGCTCAGTTCTCAACTTATTCCTTGCCCCTTGCCTTGTACCATGAGCTGCGAAGGAGGTGCCAGGCTACACCTTCCACACAGCTTGGGACTCTCCTCAGCTGAGTATCTAAGTTCATTGCTTAGCTCTGACTTCATCCAACATCAGAACACAGAGTCCACTATGATGGTGGGAGACCTCCACACCCTCTGTCAGTAAATCTGGAGTTTCTAGCCATTATTTCTTTGAATATTTGCTCTGCCCTTTTCTTATAGACCAATGTCTCTCACAAACATAGATAACAAAATTCTCAACAAAATATTAGCAAATAAAATCCAACAATGTATAAAAAGAATTATACACCACGACAAAGTGGTATTTATTTCAGATATACAATCTTGGTTCAACATTGGAAAATCAATTAATAAAATCCCTCACATCAACAGGCTAAAGAAGGAAAATCATATGATCATAACAAGAGATATAGAAAAACATTTGACAAAATCCAATACCTATTCATGATTTAGCAAACTAGGAATAGAGGGGGAACTTCCTTAATTTGATAAAGAACATCTACAAAAAAAATCTACAGCCAACATCACACTTAATGGTGAGAAACTGGATGCTTTCTCTGGAAGATCAGGAACAAGACGCAAGACAGGGATGTCCCCTCTCACAACTCTTAGTCAACATCATACACGAAGTTCTAGTGAATGTGATGAGATAAGGAAAGGAAATAAAAACTATACAGATTGGGAAGGGAGAAATAAAACTGTCTTTATTCTCAGATAACATGATTGTCAACTAAAAGCACACCACCATTTACAGTAGCACCAAATAAAATGAAATACTTAGGTTAAACCTAAATAAATATGTAAATGATCTATATGAGGAAAACTACAAAACTCTGATGAAAGAAATCAATGAAGATCTAAATAAATGGAGAGAGATCCCATTTATTTAAGCTAGGCAGACTTATTATTATTGGTATATCAATTCTTCCCAACTTGACCTATAGATTCAATGCAATCCCCAGCAGAATCCTGGCAAGTTATTTTGTGGATTCAATAAGATGATTCTAAAATTTATATGGAAAGGCAAAGACCCAGAACGCAAGCACAATACTGAAGAACTAAGTCAGAGGGACTGACTACCTAACCTCAAGACTCACTATAAAGCTGCAGTGATTAAGACAGTGAGGTCAAAGAAGAGCTATGTGGAGCCACGGAACAGAACAGAGAGCCCAGAAATAGACCCACACAATAGAGCTGGCTCATCTCTGACAAGGGAGCAAAGGCAATTCACGGAGGAGCCTTGAGGGAACCCTGCCAAGTGAGAGGAGCCAGTCTGAAAAGGCTGCACACTGTGTGATTCCAACTAGACGACGTTCTGGAAAAGGCAAAGCTACAGAGACCATCAAAAGAGCAGTGGCAGCCAGGGTGGTTCAGGGAGAGTGGGGGTGGTGGTGGTTTAGGCAGTGAAACGACTCTGTATGAGTCTGTAATGGTGGAAATGTGACATTGTGCATTTGTCAAATCCATAGAACCGTATGACACAAAGGGTGAGTCCTAATGTAAACTGTGGACTTTAGGTAAAAATACTGTATTAATATTGGCTCATCACTAACACAAGATGGTGATAAAAGGGGAACCATGTGTGGAATGGGGTGGGGCTGTGTACAGGCAACTCCCTGTATTTTCTGCTCAATTTTTCTGTAAAACTGAAACTGCTCTAAAAAATAAAGTGTATTTAACAAATTAAAGGTGGGATATTTAACTGATTATTTTATTGCAGATGAAGAATTTATGCCCTTTCAGAAGGCAAATTCCTCCAACTTAAACCTTAAGTATCTTAGGATCCTTTACCATTCTCTCTAGAGTCCAGCTGAACGAAACTAGTTAGGAGCATAATCTTGTTTCGTAGTTTGGAAGGCCCACCGTAGCTGCTCTTCTGAATGACTGCTGAGCCAGTGAACTTCATGGCATCCCAGTGAGGCGGTGAGGAGTGCAGGCTCTCAGCTCTGTCGTCTCTGGAAGTTACTTAACCCACGTGTGACTTAGCTCCCTTGCCTGTGAAAGGGGGATACTAACAGGAACCGCCTCAGGAGGCCACCTCAGGATCCAACACACTCAGGCAAGCAGAAACGGGCAGGGCACAGAGTGAGGATCCGAGAACTCAGCGAATGTTAGCGAGGAAGAGGACCAAGTCCACAGACGGGTATTTTGGATAACAAAACTAAACAATATTATGCTGTACTTCTCAAAAAATGATTGTCTTTTATTAAAACAAACTACTCATGTTTATGAGAAATATGTCTTTGCAATACAGGTTCTTTAGTTTGCCAATATCTTTATTTTTATTACTAGTTATGGTTCCAAACTGGATATTTCTTAGAAGATTAATTTCTACTTACAGATTTAGAAGGTGCTGGATTTGGGCAATTATTCTTGGCTTTTAGATAAGGCCTATAAAAGACAATAAAATTAATCCTTAGTACAAAAGATCAGCAAGGCTTGGGAAACAGAGTGACTAAAACTTATTATAGCTAGAATTTTAAGTTATATGATAAAATAATTCAAAATTATATCCAATAAAAAGTCTCCTCACCAGCCCTCCCTTAGTCCCATATCCCCTCTAGGAAAATATCACTGCTATTTCCCACCTTTCTAGAAATATCCCATACTTAAATGTAGTTCTAATGTTTATGAAGTATATGTATTTCTTCATATTTGCATAGTCTTATTAATTAATTCAAATATCATTCCCTGATCACACAATGTGCTGGGCATTGAGATATAATGTAAAATAAGATAAGGAACTCCTTATTTAAAAAAAAATCCTTGGTTTAAGAATCTTCAAGTAGTGACTTCTCGGGGGCGGGGAAAGGGTGATATAATTAAAAAACCAGGGACACCTATGAAATCTAGCTAGTGAGGCAGAAAGTACAAAAAGGGGAGGATAGGGAATTTGGAAGAATTCAATCTTCAAGACCAAAACCAACAGCCAGGCTGACAGGGGCTTCGGTCCCGCCTCGTCCAAGGTCTGTTCCCATCTGGAACCTGAGTCCTGGCAGCGCAGAGGCCTCTGTCTAGTCCCTCACCATAGCTCAGCACCAACGTGGAATGATATGTTTTAGGCACTAAATATTTGTTGAACTAACGAATTACATTCATTCAATCAGGGAAACAGAGTTGAGTAAAAACCCAAGGTGAAAAGAAACTAAAAGGGTGAAAGCTAATGTAAAAGCTCATTTTCAAATAAAACTTTAGCAACCCAAGTGGGTAGAAGATGCATCAATGCTAAGCAAGCGTGATAAATACCATGAAGGGGAAGTGGCCAGTGGGCCTCAAGAACAAGCGTACTGTTCAGCTGGAGGGAATGGAAGGGCTGCTACCAAGGACTTGTCGTAACTGGCTCTCCTCTTTGAGGGAGAAACACCAGAACTAGGGCCGTTCAACAGCTTGACCAAAATTGCCTTCACAAGAATCACTTTCCCAGGAAAAGCTTCCAACATGGGTAGGCAACACCATTGGCCCTCCCCTCCATCCTTTGGAGTCGGTCACAACAATGGACAAGGTGATGCCAGGGGTTTCTGACACGCCTGGACCAAAATGTCCATTTTGAGTTCTCACAGCATCCCAGTGTGGTCTGAGGAGACTGCAAGCAAAAGGGCGATGTTTTGAAAAGGCTTTAAATTGCTGTTGGCAACTGGGCCACCAGGCTTGCACAACTGTGGGCAGACACACTCACTTGGTGTTTTGGCACTTCAGCTTCCCCTTGGCTGCCAGGTACTCCTGGAGCTTTCTCTGCCGCTCCTCTGCAAAACAGGTGTGTGGACAAAACAGGTGTGTGGACAAACAACAGAACTTTAGCTTGGGCTAAAGTTCATTCAGTTCATCAGTTCATTTGTATTCTAAAAGGTGACATTTCTCTGTAAAGATTTTGGCTTTGGATATCATTATAAAGTCCCCGGTTCTATAAATCTGCTTTCAAATACTGAGGATATCATTTACTGAGCTGTCAGGCCCTACACTAAGCCTCTTAAGCTTACATTACTTCTCTTAGACCTGAGGTATTTCACAGGCAGAAACGTAGGGAGAGTAAATAACTTGCCCAAGGCTACTCAACCAACATGTGCAATGCCATGATTTGAAACTGGTTTCGTACAACCGGAGCGCCTTTGCCCACAGCCGCTGCTCTCAGCTACAACTACTATGCTTTGCAAGAAGTTCTGCTACTGGCCCACCCAAGCTGGTGAGCCAGGCCTGGTCTTTAATTATGTCTTTTGACAGGAATGATGATTTTTTTACCTACAAATCCTTACATGGCTTCATCTGGGAATAAGGACAAAGGAGGTCAGGTTAGGGGGCTCAGGGCAAATACTTACACAGCCACTTTCTACAGAAGGCATTGCTGAGGGAGGGAAAGTCAAGAACTCTGCCTTCAAGAACAGTAGTGGAGGTAAACACAAAAACTACAACATAAGGCAAAACCCAAGTGCCGTAGAGGGGGACAAAGAGAGCAACTGTGTGTTTCAGGGGTGGGGACTGGGTGAGGGCAGTGGCTACAAAAGGTTAAAGTCAAATAATGGTTTAATGAAAACATGATGGGGTACAAAACTACTCTCCACCTTGTCTGAACTGAGTTGCCCTCTGTTTTGATACGATGCCTCTTCTTGAGACAGCCGCCAGAAAAGAACATCTTAGGTCCATGCCCTGGTAGGGGCTGTGGGGTGTGCAAGGCCGGGCTGGAACCCCAGCTCTGGGATTTCCAGGAAGCTGGCAAACCTTGTTGCCTCCATGGCAGAAGGGGCTGCAGCCCAGGCTCGACGGAGGGGCCGCGGATGCTGCAGGCCTGGCCCGTCAGCCTCAGGCTGCTGCGGGCTCGCGAGCTGGAGGGAAGGACTCGGCGCTGGGGCAGAGACCCGACCCGGTCAGGCCCCCTCGGCAGCTGTCAAAACGCAGCCTGCGTAGCAGAGGTCGGGGCGCAGAAGCCGGGGGGAGGGTCTGGCCCGGAGGGGGGTCTGGCCGTGACCCGGGGACGCAGATGATGGGGGGAGAGGGTCTGGCCGTGACCCGGGGACGCGGATGACGGG